>JAPMOR010085262.1:558920-627304 GCA_026543865.1 Argiope aurantia
TTTTAACATATCTTTGAGAATTTTCATGATAAAATTCTGAAATTTTGTACATGACCTTATTAGAGGATGGGGCACATTTTACTCACTGGGAAATTTTTTTTTGTACGGGGTCTGTATAAAAATTTAAATTTTGTATTTTTTAAAGTTTAATCACCTGAAAATTTTAATCGATTTCATAACATTTTGCACCTTTTTTTACGCAACTTTGTAATTTACAGTATATGTCTACGATCAATATTTAAGGAATAAAAGCCGCGGGCAAGGTTTTTTGAAACACCCTGTATAGTTGTTTTTCGAATCTGCCTAGAATATTTCTACAAATGTCTCATGCTCTTAAAAATGTTACTTTGACTTTCAAAAATTCGGTTAAAAAAATGTTTTTTTAAGCAAATTATATTGCACTGATAAAAACATGTTATAAAATATTTTTATGTCCGTTACTACAAAGGTTATGAAAGTTAGATTGTCTTAAAATCTTATCCCTTAAACCACAGAATCAGAATTTGGTTGAGTAAATCTTATTCCAACGGAGCTAGCAATAATCGAAACGCAAGGCGGAAAGCATATTTATGTAATCTTCTAATTTGTGAATGGATAAGGCTATATAAAATTGATATCTACACATAGGAAAATGAGTATGCTTTACATGATAATACTATTCGCACCATGTTTGGCAGTAAAATATGCAATTTAGCGGTCTTATTTCAAAAACTTTTGAAAGTATAGGAATAAGTACATCATGCACCTTTATCAAAAGTAAGAAGTGAGAATTTAAATTTTTGAGATTCCTTTTGATAACGGTATTGATATCGTTGCATAGAAGTATCCAGTCTTCAAGCCATTCATTCTTGTGAAACGGCAATACAAATAGAACAAAATAATCAAACTGTGGAACAATTGTGCATTTTTTATATGAAATCAATCCTTATGTTTTAGCAATATCCATTCATAAATTAAATGGTTGTTGACACACGCCTTCTCCCCTGTAATAAAAGCAACTGAAATATTTTCTGTGTAGCCATAACTAGTCAATCCTAGGCTTGAGATATATTTAAAACGATACACTGTCAAACGTTTAGGATAATTTTTTCTCTTTCAAATGATCTTTATGGTTCTCACCTTTTTACATATTTCACTATCCATTTTGCTTTTGAATTTTATCATTTTTTTTTCTTTTTTTTTATTTCTCGAACGCAAAATGAAGAATGCTTTTCATCGACTTGACATTCCTTTCAACTTCCCGAAAACTACTTTTAACGTACTTTTAATACTCTTTCATTATGATATTTTAAGAATTTTAATTTTTTAAATATAGTCTAATATTTCTTTTATGTTTGGAGCAGCATAGTTATATCTGGTATTTGCGTCATAAAACAACAAATGCCTACCTACCCATAATTAATTAAGGAATATGCATAAACTTTTATATAAAATGGATGTTTGTACTTTTATATAAAATGGAAATTTCTTTAAAATTTTATTTATTTTCTTATTTTGTTGCTGCTTAGAACTTTTTATGAATGATAAAATGGGACGTGACAGCTCGGAAAAATTATTTCAAGATCTTGAAAATAACTTTGAAAAGATACTTCAAGATACTTTAAAAATAACTTGAAAGTCTCAATACAAATAATTTTTGGCAAAAAACTTTTCGAAGACAGGAGCAGTAATTTTTTGGTCAATCTGTTCCTCTCAATTAATCTTGGTGAACATAAGCGTAAAAAACGTATCGAAATTAGGAAACATACCATGCTCTAAATTCTCATAGAAGGTCGACAATTTTTATCATAACTTTATCATTTGTACTCCTGAAAATATTCGCATAATTTAGAACGAAAATTTTTGATCATAGAATTGTAAAAGCATCACGCAACTGATCAGAAGAGGTGTGTTTGCAATGGTATTAAGAAGCAGACTATTAATACACAATATGTAGTATCACTTGCGGTTGTTTGGTTCACATGGAAAAGATCGGAACTAAGAAAATAGGCTATGGAAAAGGTTGTAATAATGTAAAAGCTATTTGAAACTATTCAGTTCATGAAATTTTTTATGATCTTTAAATAGTGGTATAATTGTGGGGAGGTAGGGTACCAAAGCTCAAGATCTATGGGTACCTCAGGGTATTGCAAATGCATAGGTAACAGATACTGATACTGTCATGCACTCTCATTTAAGAGAGATTTTTAGTTTTCGATCAGTTTTCAGCCTCAAAAACTTTTCGAGGAGAGGAGCAGTCCTAGCATAACGGGTATTTCTTGGAATCAAGTCTCGAACTCACAATCCTTCAATCTGGAAAACGATGTTCTATCACGAGACCGCTAAAACTCCGATGAACAGCGAAACTGAAATGCTTATAGCAATGTTCTCATCTACAAATAAGATTACCATCTTTTAAATTCTTAAGGAGTGGCAATAATAATAATAAAAAGAATAAAAAAACCTTTTACACAAAAGTTATTCATCATGATGAGGTGAGGTATTATATATATATATGTGTGTGTGAGGTATTATATATATATATATGTGTGTGTGTGTGTGTGTGTGTGTGTAACATTATTTTGGTTGAAAAGGAATTCAAGTTCGAAAACGTCGAAGAGATATGTTATATTTTTAAATTAATTTTAATATCCATTTCGTGAAAGCATAATTATTTACAAGCGGACAAGGCACTTCCGCCACGTCGCGGAACAAAAGCAGAAGTCAAGAAGGAAGAAGGGGTGAAACAAATGATCACTAGGCATATATAAAATGGGATTTCCGGCCACACGTCGATGGAATACATGTGTTGACCTTTGACAAGGGCAATGGAAGTATCACTTTCATTTGATACGTAGTACTGATGGCGCATTACTTTTACAAAGGAATTAATTAAACCGAAAGTGGAATTAGATCAGGAAGTAAGACAATATTTTACTATAGGCTAAATTAAGAGTTTAATATATATATATAATTCTTATTACTTATTGTCGAATGGCAATACTCAAAAGTAAACAAATCGTCGCATGAACGTTTCAGATTGCAATGAGAGTTTTCGCAGCTGTGCTTAATTGAAAGCTTCCGGTAAACAAATTAATAGAACTGCAAAATATTATTATAAATTCTCGGAAGAAGGTTCACTGTGTCACCGAAATCTCCATTCTGTCGGAGGAAAAAAGATATAAAAGAAATCAAGATGATATAAATAAATTTCAAACAGAAAGTTTAATCAAGTACGAAAATAGGCTTCTCCGTCATCAGATAGATAATCGTTTTGACTTGCCTATAGAAATTGATGATCATAGCTCTTCCTAAACTATTATTTCATAAAAATGACCTTTTGCGTTATCTTAAAACACAAAAAATCATTATTTTTATGATATTAATTTCATTTCCTTAAAATTTTTTCTTTACTTTTAAAACATTTTAAATTTAATTTGATATAAAATGTTCGATGTTATGATGAAATTGAAAGGCGTCCATCAAAACATTCAATCACATGCTTTTGACAATGTTAAAATTAAGATAAAGAAATTGATTTCTTTAGACATTAACTCTGAAGAATAATTTTCACTTCCGCTTTTATTTCGTAGAATATATACGTTTTTTTAATTTGCATGCATAATAATAATTTATAGAAAAATGATTCTATAAAAATTCTTATTCGTCAGTCTCATCAAATAACCAGGTGAAAATTTGAAAACAAGTTTTATAAGTTTAACAGATTACAAGTCAATCTTATCCAACAAGCTGGTTGCCGATGGCTAGCACACTATATAAATTCTGAGTGAAAGGTGGTTTGGGTTCTTAGAAAAATGATCATAAAAGATAAGCAGAAATTTTGGAGAAAGCATATGCTGTGCAATAAGTAGTCTTCCTAAAAGGAATCTCCTTAAAAACTTCGTCTGTAAAGAAACTTGCAATCTACAAATCATAAATAGTCATTCTGTGTTATCCAGTTTTCCTGAGACGTGTACTACTTTGATGATATTTTAAACTATTCTAGTCAACACAGTTAGTTTCGAGCTTTCGTTCTCAAAATTTAAATTAATAAAATCCAACTTGAAGAATTCCATGGGATAAGAACGGCTATGTAGTTTAGTAATATTATCGGCACCGTACACTTTGACCCGGATGTTAGATTTTGAAAAATTAACAAATACTTCTGCTGGCAAGTGAGTGGAGCCACGGTGACCTGGTGGTAAGGTTTTAGTTTCGAGACCCGATTCCATCGAGTAACCGTCGTAGAAGCGGCTTCGGTGCACGTAAAATTCGTCGGGGCCAAACGTCCTCTCGATGGTGTGGTGTGGAAGGTTTGAGAGGGGGTGCCAGCGCAGATGTCGTCCTCGTCGTTTGACCTCGTTTCAAAATTACGAAGTCCGTCCCAAAATAGCCTCATTGTTGATTTAAAAAAACAGGACGTTCATATAACTAACTAAGCTGAGAAGTGCGTTCGAAATTAACAATTATAATTTAATTAATTCCAAACAATTGTTAATTTATAAAAAATTATCGAATAAGAGTTCTAATGAGTTGATAAATAATTTAAATAGGTTAACTTAACTGTAAATTTATAAAAAATATTGAATAAGAATTTAAATAAATAATCAATTTCTTTATTCCTTCTAATTTGTAAGATTCTTTAAAGCAAATATCAGAATTGAAAAGAGAAATAATTTCACATAATAATGAGATCATTATGTTTTAAATATTTGGCTCAGGCTCTATATTGTCTCAAAATAAAAAATATATATATTTAAGTATACGATATCAAAGTAAAAAAATTATAAAACATGATTGTTAAGATTTAATTGATTTCGAGTCTTTCCTTTTCTTAAATGCATTCGGATCCATCATGAAATTTTAATGATTTTATTCCAACTTTATGAAATCATACCTATAATTTTTAAATTACGTATTTTACTAGCGATGAATAATCAATCAGTAAGCTTTGATAAAAATTTAGAAAGAAAGGCACAGAAAAAAATCGGCTAACCAAATATATTTGTAGATAACTAATATGAAAATTTTCTTTCATATAATCTCAATATAAAATGAAAATTATTTATTAAATTGAATTAGTTGTAGTTATGCAATAAAATTAATTAAAATGGCAAGTGTGTTTCCCATTAAGAGAAAACAATTACTTTCACTCAGTAAATACAAATAAAAAAAATTTCAATTATTTATCAACTCGATTTATAGATAAATACTTGGCATGCTCTTTCAGCAACTTCTGTTGTTGTTTCTTATGGCACTTGCCACGGACAAGCCCCGCCGTTCAGAGACAGCCGATTTAAGCCTGAGGGGGAGCGTCTCTTGTTTTTATAGTAGCGCCAACAGCACGACTTAGCTACTCACGCATCAGTCATTCGTTTGCACAACCCCTTTTTACAGGAGGGCACATTCACACATCTCACAGATAGAACAACGAAAGAACAACCATGCCCAAACCGAGACTCGAACCCGGGACGCCCAGATCACAAGGAAGACGCGCTTCCCCTATGCCAGGACGCCGGCTCAGTAACTTCTAATAAATAATCACTTAGTTTCATTATCATCTTTTAATCGATTATGAAATTATATATTTTATGATTAAATTTCTCCTAAATCATATTTTAAGTTTTAATCTAAAAAGTGGGTGGCCAAAGAAAAGCTAAAGAAGTTTAAAATGAACATCTCATGACATGGTCATCTTTTAATGAGGTTTGGAATTGAGAAATCGAATTCAACTGAAAACATATCTGCCCTTATTTTATTTTGCATAGATATACCTCTGCTTTCCATCATTCCTATCCCTATCCTTAAGTGCCCATTAGCAGGGTTGTACAATAGTTTAAAATTAAATCCATGCATATGTTTACTACGACGTTATAAGCACAAAATCAACAGAACGTGGGAGTTGGCTGTATCCTCGAATCCCAGTCAGCCATTCAAAGATTACATGTGTTATTCAGACTGCAGATTGTTAGATAAAATTCTTAATTTGGACAGGGGAACGTATGTGTGTTTCACTTTTGCTCGGGGAAGGCTGTTGTTATGACGACAAAGATCGGCTGGACCCCTCTTGACAATGGAAAACAGTATTTTCATCCTTCCCTCCTTTTGGAAAAGTATTTTTAAATATCGATCGATCAATGATTAGAAACTGAAAGCATTGCGTGGCAATTAAGAGCAAATCTATTTGCTCTTTTACTAAAACATTAGACAAAGAAAAAGAAGACGAAGAAAAAAGTTTTTTTCTCCCTCCCCCCCCCCCCTCCTCTTTATGTTTAACAGGCAAAAATACAATGAGCTAAAAAATGAAATAGATTTTTTTTTTAATGTTTATTTCCTAGACAATATTTTGAATGAAGATGTTTAAAGGCATCATTAAAAATGATTATTAGTTAACCTTTTCTATAAAATTTACTTTCTATTTGACTGTTTCAACAACTATAAAAGCAGCACGATTATATAGTAATCAACTGCGTTTGAAAACACTGATTTTTTTTAATGAATTAAAGAATTACCTCTTCTTGATAGATTTTGTTCCACTTTTTTTTTTATTTCTGTACCTATTTATTGCATAAAATTCGTTTTGATATTTATCCATAATTCTACCATTTCGTCAGTGAAGTAATGAAGTTTTTGTTTTCCAATATAGGTTTTTCTGAAATTTTTTTTCTTTTTCTTTTTATTAATCTGTATTAATTTATAGTTTATTTTTATAATACTATTTTATGCCAATTTCAAAATTTATTGATGGAAAAACTATTGTTAGACAGCTGCTAGCTTTTCAGTTAAATAAATAATGGCTTATTTTCGCCGATCAACTTAAATTTTAATTTCAAAAAATTAATATTGAGGAATTTGTCATTTTCACGGTTTTTTTTTTTTTTCCAATTTTTAAAGGAAAATATATTACAAAATAATTATTATTGTCCAAAATTAATTTTATATCACTTCAATTTTCATTGAATCCTGTTATATTCTAATTAATTTGTTTAAAATTAATAGTTTAATCAATTATTTTTTTAATTTTGCAGCTTATTTATTCAATGATATTTGAATATATATTTCTTTCTCGGTCTTTTTTAATATTACCAGTAGCCTCATTGAATTTTATTGCTCTTAAGTACAATTAAAATGTATACTTATTTTTCCTTGCTTGCGGAAAATTGAAATATTTTAAAATTTAAAGCATTAAAATGACATATTAAAATTAAAAACAATTTGAAATCTTCCTAACCGAACATTGGTTATATTAATCATTATATCCACATTCACAAAAAGATTCAAATTTTCTGGTAAGTCAAGCTGAAATGTAATGACACATTTCAAGGAAATTTGGAATATTGGCTTAAATAATAAAATAATTAAACCGGAATTAATGTAGAATGTGCTCAAAAATGCTCATAATATGCTGAATAATAAAAAAAAGATTAAATGCATTTAAATACTTATATACAAAAACAGATCGATTCTAATTAAAGTGAATTTAACATATCCTTATTCAGAATTTTGAATGTAGCATGATTCTTCATAAAAGCATCGCAAAATATATTATTAGTAAGTATTATAGATGCTGAAATCTTGATTTTGAATAGAATAAAGAATATATTTATATATTTTCTGTTTCAGTAAATATTATTTAGATTTATTTGTAAAAATTAAAAGAAAGGACATTTCATTTTACGTGCATTGCATTTTGCTGCTTATTCAAACATTTTTTATGTGAAAGTGTTCTTATACATGTTTTCTCCGTTGTAGTTTTAATCATTTGCAAATTTTGTATATTTATCTTTTACTGAATATTTTCCGAATCAAATTTGCAAATAAATTGTATTAAATTGTCTTTTTTTAAAATTCAATAACAAAAAAAAGTCATATTTTACCTTAGTATCTATATAACATATTGGTTATGTGCTATAGAAAGCATGACTGAAAGAAGATATTTCATACAGATTGAAAGTTTAGAAATATACCAGAGAACTTAATATGGCCTACAATGGAAGATTTACAGATTACTCTACAAGTAGCAAAACACTAAAGCACTAATGTAGTTTATTAATACAAATATACAAAATGCTATTATCCAATTCTTAGTGAGTGCGATTGTATTTTTGTTTTGCTCGTAGATAGGCCAGCTTTAAAGATACGCCAATCTCTTCGGAAACAAAATAAATCTACGCAACCAAAGAAAATGCATCAAAATGTATGCAACTATTTCTTGCTAAGTTTTAAAAGCTACGAGATTTTATTACTCTCCTCAGTTAGATAAAATTTCTTTTTTATGTTATGATGATGGCTTTTCTTTCTAGAAAATATCTATCGAAAACCTCTATCGTTTTCATGGAACCAGCACTAAATGGGTAATATTCCTTGCCATCTTGGGAAACCGAGGAAAAAGCATATTGCTATCGCAGTGATAGGATAATATTGCTCCTACCGATTAGATTGTGGTCTTGAGTTGAAACTGTTACTTTATCAGTTCAGCTCTGCAGCCATTACCTAGCAGTAGTCTCTACACGTGTTACGAATACTGAAATAAACTACTTAATCGCAAGAATTTAATCTGGTTTGGTAAACATAGAGCTCTGGAAAACTAAACAGAGCATATCGTGGATGGAACATTTAAGCTGTTTTGTCGCTATAATTTGGTATTTCTGAAAGACTGGAAGTTGTACTAACAAGGAGGATGTATTTGTGTTCCCTCACAAATTCGATTTATTTTCATTGCCAACATAGGCCATGACTTTGACTGCATCAAGAGTAATGAAGAGGCGAGCTATGTAGACAATTCCCAGAAAATCGTTTGAAAAATGCAGGCATGTTTATATATTCTACTAGCCGCCTTTAGCGACCAGCCGGTTCGCCAGCATTACCGCTCGCTACAATTTTAATTGAATATTTTAAGTAACTGGTCTCTTAAAGGATTCTCAAACAAAATATTTTTAATCTTCAAATTTTGATAGTCATACCAAACTTATACTGTTTAGATCGTTTCTTTCAATTTACTATATATATTTTGCTAATTTGTTGTCATTTCCGGCAAAACTTCAACTTTAATTTAAAATGTAACTGATGAAATTGCAATTAATATTAAGATATTTTTTTATAAAACCAAGCGTTTTATTTTATTTATCATCTTTATTGTTATTTATTAATTATTATTATTATTGAATGTGAGTATTGCAAACAGAATCGCTCGGTATTTAAGTCTTATGTTAACTATAAAATATATTTCATAATTTATGTAATATCTCAAACAATAATTCAACAAAAATTTCTGAGATTCAGCATAAAATTCAGTTTTTAGTTGTGCTTTCAAAAGGATTGAAATGAAATCAATAATAATATTTTGTTCCTGCCTATAAATATATTTCAAAAATTATGAAGTTTAAATTTAATGCAGTAAGGTATCATATTCTGAGAAATATTCTGGACACACCAAATTTTAAATAAATGAATGAATGTTTCTGTTTTCCACGATCAACTAAGACTTATTTATGAAGTTTTGAAAGTTAAAAATTTAGAAAAACTCAACATTTTCATAATCTTAGGCCAATTAATCTTGCGAAACCTGCGCGTTGATTGGCGCATTTTCTTTGAAACGATCGATGGAAAATCTAAAATTATCCTTTTTTTTTATTGAATAGTGATATTCAAATTTTCATAAATCAGTCAGTTTAAGTGATTGGAAATTAACTGTTAAAAGTCAGTGATTTAGTTGATTGGAAATTGACTCTATGACCACCATAAAATCTGTGCTTTCTCTTGTGGTGTATGCATTCTCCTTAATATCCGCTCGAATAAAACATCACATACAAAAGTACTACATAGAACAAACACATCAAAAGTAAACATAACATTTCAATAGTTGCCAAAAACAAAAGAGAGAAAAATGCAATTAATAAGCAGACGATATTTAGAAAAGTACAGATATTTAGACTGGAAAATGAAATTATCTGAAATTAACCATACGCGCAGACGATATTTACAAAAGTAAAAATATTCAAACCTGAAAAGGAAAGTATATGAGTTATTCCATCAATAAATGCCATAAGTTTGTTTATATCTTCATTATTTTATGAGTCATTAAACATCAAAATGGGTTCGTGACTAAATAAACACCCTGTATAGAGAGTGTAAAAGATCATAAAATAATTTTTCTTGAATTTATTTTTTAGAAAAAATAATATTTCATATTTGTTTCATTTCCTACAAACACGTGCCGAAAATTATATTTTTGCAGATTTCATTTCCAAAAATATTTAATTTATTTTTAATTGGAGTTTTAATCAATGTGATGGCAACACTTTGAAAAAGACTAATTTTTTCCCATGAATGCGAAACGTGCTTAATTTTAATTTTTATTTTTTACGAAAAAAATTATTGAAAAACATAGTTAAAATATTTATTTAAAAATTCATTAAAAATAGAAATTTAATTTTAAGATTAAAACATTAATATCATTTAAAAGATAAATTTTTTATCCTTAACTTCATGTAAAAATCTTTTTTGTGCGGTAATATTTTCGGAAGTTATAGCAGAAACACGTCAAAATTTCGCTTAATTTTTAAATAAATAAAATTCTAGTTAAAAATTCGAAAAAATTCCCCCCATGTGCACATTCCCGGCCTCCAAGGTATACACGTGCCAAATTTGGTAGCTGTAGGTTGAATGGTCTGGCTTGTAGAGCGCCAACATACACACACACACACACATTGAGCTTTATTATATGTATAGATATGTTTCACATTTTTCATGTAACCCGTGGGTCTGTGGGTAAATGTTTCGTTGCTTAGGCGTCAAGTTCTTGTATCGAATCTGGCTGCTAGCAACCTATTTGTCACCTTTTACATTATTCGAAAAATAGATGCATCATTGTAAAGCAATTATTTTACATAATCAATTTTGATTTTTTAAAAATTTAACTCATCATTAATGTGCCTCTTAAAAAAAAGGTTTTTTTTTTTTAAATCAGATTATATAAACACGGCTGAATTTTTCAAGCTCTATTTTCCAGGAATTGTCAGCAAATATTTTCTCTCGTATATGGCCAATGCAGATGATGAAAATAAATTGAACCCCAATGGCGTAGACATAAAGGGGTATAAATGCCCACAGAAAGCGCCATTTTGAGAAAGCATTAGTAAATTTATGTTACTTTTAAAGTAAAATAAGAAAAAAGGGCGAAACCTAATGACATGATTGGGGGGGGGGATGCACTTACAATGGCTGTAATACTAATGGCAGAGGGGCCAAATTTCATGTTACGATTCGGCACCACTCATTCTTCCTACGCCACTGACAAATCAGTGAAGGAACTTGAAAAGACTACCCCCCCCCCTCCCAGAGCAATGCATTTTTTGATATTTTGTCTATATGCTACTCTGCCCTACTTTTGTATTTGTAATTATGGAGTACAGCAGATGAAGCTTAGTTAAAACTTGTTAACATATTCTGATAAAATCCTTCTGGACTTGATATTCTACACTTACAAGAATAAATATTTAACAATTACAATTCATCTAAGATGATTAATTTAATAACTAGAGATTCTATTGAAGGGAGGGGAAAATTCTATAGGAAGACTATTTAGCCTATAGTCTGTATTCTATTAAGTTGCTTACTATATTTACCCTACTTTGTATTTGCAATAATGGAGTACAGCAGATGGGGCACAATTAAATCTGTTTGAATATATTTTGATTAAAATTCTTCTGGCCTTGACATTATGCATTCACAAGAAAAAATGTTTAACATTTACAATACATTTAAAAAGATTAATGAATAATTGGATATTATATTGCAGGGAAGCAAAATTTCGGTAGGAAAACTGTATAGACTACAATCTGTATTCTATTAAGTAGTGTAATTTGTGCTTTTATATTTGTAATCATGGAGTACAACAGATGAAGCTTAGTTAAATCATTTTGAACATATTTTGTTTAACATTTTTCTGACCTTGACATTCTACATTTACAAAAATAAATATTTAACAATAACAATTCACCTAAGATGATTAATGAATAATTGGAGATTCTATTGCAGGATGGGGAAAATTCGGTTGGAAAACGATTTAGAAAGTAGTTTGTATTCTATTATGTTGCGTAATATATATTCCCTACTTTGTATTTGTAATTATGGAATACAGCAGGTGAAGCTTAGTTAAATCTTTTTGAACATATTTTGATTAAATTCCTTCTGGTGTTGGTATTTTACATTCACATGAATATATTTTTAACGAATAATTAACAAATTTTAAATCTAAGATGAGTGAAAAATAATTGAAGGTTTCACTGAAGGGGTGAAGAAATTTGATAAGAAGACTGTTTAATATACAATTTGAATTCTATTAATTTGTGTAATATATTAAATTTAATCTAATATAAGGAGATGAATTACTGGAGATAGCAATAAGAAAATTTAAAAGTGAAATATTCATACTCGATTAATCAAAATGTTTCGCCCTTTTTTTAATCAGATAAGTTTTGAAAATACGCTAAGGAAGGATTATGAGCGAACAATTCTGAGCTCAGTATTTCTTGATATAATATATTTATATAATACGGCATTAAATATAGAGTATGATAGGTTAATGTGTAGTTCCAACAACGAACAAATCAAATCACAAGCATTTAGAGGGCAATTATGCCTGGATTACGGTCAAGTATCAAAAAATAGATGTTAATTCAGATTTTTTTTAATATATATATGTGTGTGTGTGTTCTTAGAAATGAAATTTAAAAAGTCCACAACATTATGCTACAGCTTCCCATGTTTTAAGTTACATTTTAGCAATCTCATTACAGTTTAGCAGTCAATTACATTAGTTCAGTGATCGGAGAGTTGATTAAGAATATGACTGAAATTTCATTGCTTTATTCACTTCATATAGAATTCATTCGAACTTCCCGAAGTTTTTCCTGTACTGCAAGGGAAGTCTTGGCTGCTAAAAGGAGTAAACCAAAGGGAATTGAAATGAGGTGTTTTTTCCAGTTTTCCTTAAATTACACGAAAATGGCAACTTGAATTCTAAAATTGATTAGCATAAAAGCTGGAGAACATACAAATCTATTTAAAGTAAAAATCAACATCATATACTTTGCTGCAGAAGTATAAATACTAGACTTTATTAAAGTTATGATAGTTTTTTTCCCCCAATTTTCAAAAAAAAAAAAAAATCTCATTTCTTACTTATACTGTTAAAGTAATAATCCAAATAAATATTGCATGTAAATTTATTTTTGTTAACATATAAGTTGGTTGATGCACAAGCATCAGAGTACTAGTGCGGTGTGAAAGTTTGAAAAGGGCATTCCAGCTATGAGATCTATACCAAATTATCATCTTCGTAGCTTCTAAATTAGTATTAATCTAACTATACTAAACCACTATTAGTATCAATTTTGTAAGTACCAAAGTACCAAATTTGGTCTATTTTTCAACTTAAATCGATAAAAGCATAAGGGTAAGTGCGAAGTTGTGGTCAGTGTTTTGAAACACACCAATTTTCTTCAATGATGACATTAAAAAAATTTTGGAAAGAAAAATTTGATATTCTGAAACCTTCGGTCACCTTCAGAAGGTATGACAAGACTCAGTCGAAAAGCAATGACAGTTAAATTCTGTTTGATGAAAATTATCATCTTGCCCGTCCGAAAAATCAGGGCTAAGACTTTAAATAAGGCTAGAAAGAGGGAGCTGGAAATGAATTGAGAAGGCATTGAAGGTCTTATAAAGGAACACGAAAATGATCTGACAATCGAAGAATTCCATACAATTTTAAGTGAAAGATAGAAACTCTGCTAGTTTTTATTATTATTGTTTGTTAAAGACGTCAAAGAAAAGGAACAATGCTAACATGTGCCATTGAAGATCTTTTGAGGAAGACGGACACGATGTGTGAGTCATGGTCTTAGAATGGCACCCAAACTGAGGGTAGAAAAGCTTTTGATCTCAACAATAGCAATGTAATTATTAATCACTTCCGAAAAATTCTGAAGAACAACGTTTTCTATCATTGAAGCGGTATTTTTTGAGTTACCATCTTCTTATATCACCCTGGATTTTTCAAATGAGAAAAGAAAATTTAACTGCGAAACATTTTTCGTTATTTTATTGTAGATTTATTTTAAAGTAGATGTAGTTCGTTTGATAAAGATTCCCGGAGTTTAGTTATGTTAACGTCCCGTTTAAAAGTAACACTAGGGCTATTTTGGGACGGACTTTTTTGTTAAGTGTCAAAGCATTATAAATATTCATAAATATATATAATGGCATATATATATATGTGTGTGTGTGTGTGTGTGTGTGTGTGTGTGTGTGAACATAAATACATTATATTGTATTAATATAAATGAGCAATTCTTGTATATATATATTTATTATTTGTATCTAGAATCTCATGCAATATAATTTGGATGAAATTTTATATTTAGACATGATTTTTCTTTTCAAGTTTATCTATATAGGTATCTTTCCTGAAAAAATGTGATTTTACTGAACAAAAAAAAAATTGTACGAGTCTAAGAGATGGCGCCACCAATCCAAGCAGAACTTAAACCAACCAAGATAAACATCCGAGGTTCAGTAAAAAGTCATAATTTTAAACGAACAATTCTTGTATATATATATAAATTTATTTATTTCGTGTATCTCGGAAACAGTTCTAACGATTTGGATAAAATTTTATATTTCGATATTTTTTGCTTTTTTAGTGTATTTATATAGGTATATTTCTTGGGGAAAAAAAAAGATTTTACACACACATACATATACAAAGCATTTTTTATAAATTTTTTATAAGAGCCTTTCTTTCAGAGCCTTTTTTCTATTTACTCTCATGCTGAAAATGTCATATAGTGCCATTTCAAGCACTATTTCACCATAATAAAAATGAGTGTAAGTTCAAAAATATAAGTAATGATAGATAAACTGTAAAATGAATACTGTAACATAGGAGATTGCTTCAAATAACTTGTTAAACTAAGAACATTCATGATTTTTTTTATTTAAATGACCAGTTCATATGTAGATAAGATTGAAAAATATTCATCTGCAATCAGTATAGGATTCGTATTTAAATATTTTCTCAGAAAAAATACGATTTTACAAAATAAATAAATAAAATTACAGAGCGGAACTCGATCTCCCAGATATTTGTATTAATATATCATTACGTTAATCCTTCATTACTGACTGACTGCAAGTGAAGAATTTCAAAATTAATAAATAGCTGGATAGGAAAGTTAGGATAGGTTGAAACAACAGGACAATTACAAAGCCAATAAATATGTATGTATAATCATCCTATTGTTTTAGAAATAGTTAATGAAAATCTCGTGCAAAATATTCCAATAGTTTTTAACAATCTAAATTCTGTCAAATTAATGGGTTTGATTGTTATAAAGTTAACCCTTTAAAGGGCCATTTTTTTCTAGTCATATTATGTTAAAATATTTTTAGGCTTGAAATTAGAATAAGAAAAGGGATTCATTTAGCTTATTAGATAAATTTAATTTGATTCATTAATTAATTTGGTTAATTAATAATTAAGTAACAAACCAAGACATCATTTTGTCTGAGATAAAGAACTGAACCATTTAAGTTTCTGAATTATTAAAAAATTTTGTCAGAACTTATGCCAACCTACATAATTTCATACAAAGATTGTAAATTTGGTGGGAAGTATACTTCCCACGGCCCTAGAAAGGGTTAAAGGCATTGCAATGATTTTTAACTCTCCTTTCCAAGTACGATCTCAGCCACGAAACTTCTCTGGATGCAACTGACTTGAATTACATAAATTACCTTTAGTTGCTAAATCAAACGGTTACAAATTGCAGATGCTGAAATCGCAGCCTTTTTGTTTACGAAAACTTTATATACCACATGAAACGAAATTTTTCATCCCAGGTGATATATATATTTCATTATCAAAACCAAAGAGTCATGAAACAAGAGTTGTGATAGACTTTATCATAAAAGTTCATCAATAATTAATAAATTTTTTTATTACATACAGCTGTGTGAGGTGCAATAAGAAAAATTCATATCCATACATACATTCGTAGTTTAAGTGTTCTTTATTTCACATTTAATAACTTTGAATACCAAGAATTTTCTTCTTCATTTAATTTTTAGTCGTAAATTTGATATTATCAAAAACAATATTTTGTTTTATTTTTATATTTTTGACCTAATTTTTTTGCTCAAAAGTTTAGTTTATCAGTATTTAATTTGAAAATATATATTAAAATAGCATAAATAACATTTTTAGAAGAATGACAACAATTTCTCCCTCTTGTTGGGTCCATTTGTTCTTACAGCACAAAGTAAATTTATCGAAATTGTTACGAATACAAAATGATGTTTCGAGCTAAATCATAGTTAAGAGTGTTGTGACATAAATAACATAAAAATAAAATAAGTAAACATAAAAGTAGAAGTAAGTTGTAACAAAAAAGTTCTACTCTTCATAGTGAGGATTTTCACATTAAATCTTTTTTTTTAATTAATACCAAATAGCTTAATAATTAGTTAATAAACAAATATCGCTATATTTTTTTGTTTTGATAAAAATTATTTTTATTACAAAAATTTTATTTAAGAAGTTAGAAGTTAGAATTAAGAAGTTAAGAAGTTAATTATCATGAAATAATTAATGTTTTTTTTAATTTTTTAAATTTATTTTCGCAATTATTTTATAAGGATTTATACAGTTGCGATAGAAAATTTAAAAATTTCATTGAAAGTTGTTAAATGCTTTAAATACATATGTGAAGGAAAAGTTATTTGCTGGAATTGATTAAAAACATTTTAAATGAATTCCACATTTCTGATTTTATTTCAAGAGAAAAAATCACTTTTTTTTGTAATGCTCACATGACTATTAAATCACATAAGGATGCACGAGTGGACAGATAGACATAATTCCATTTGATGAATTTCATCCAAAATTTGTTATCGATTCACATTCAAGTCTTCGTACTGGATTTCATTCCTCTATATAGTCCAATTGTTTTATTATCATGTTTATGAGCGCATGAAAAAATAAGCAAAATATCAATTACATTTTTGGTGGGGGGGGGGGGGGGGGGTCTCTGCCAAATTGGTGGTATTCTCAAAATTTCAAGGGTGAATAATAACAATTACAATGCTTTCTCTTTGTACATAACGAATTCTAGAAAGAAAGAAAAATTATTCATTCTGATATTATATCTTTTTATATGTATTCTGTGCTGCTTTCCAGAGTGAACGCACTTGCTGCTTCTCCTTAAGAAGTTGCGTTCAGTCTAATTTCCTACATTTTATTCTAAGTGAATGAAACAATATGCATTACTGGAAATATAGCATTTGATATTCTTTGTGTTCCTTGAAGTCGTTTGTGTTTCTTTGTTTTATTTCCATGACAGAGTGTTTTCTTTATGATTCACACACATAACAGTTTTACAGCAGTAGAAGATAGTACATAATAGTAATATAGCAGCAGAATCGAATAACATTTCTGAGTAAAAAGTATTGAAAAAATCATTTGAATGCAAAAAAAAAATTTCTCTTGGCATGCTGGAAGGCAAAAGTAAATTCCTTTACATCTGAGTCGCTATCTGGCAACATAATTTGTTGATGTTAGAAACAGTAAAAATTAGGGCTTGAAAACCCCTTTTCAGTCCCTCACTTCTAAGATACAGCAGTTATTTAAAAACTTTCAATACAAAACCTTTCGTCTTAATGAGGCGCTAATTTGGCTAAATGGATTTATTTTTCTTTCTTCAATATTAAAATATTTCTTTCTTCAATATTTCAATGTATAAAAATTCATTCTTTAGCATGTTTCAAATATTGATTTCTGAAAAAATATATAAAGTATATACAAGTACCCATTAATCTAAAAACATCTTTCAATAAAACGCAATGTTGGCCACTGAATAAATATTTAAGAGTGCACTGATAAAAGATACGTCTTAAGAAAGATGTACATAAAACATCATGAAAAAACGATAAATTGCATACTTTGACAACATAATTACTCTGACAACAACCATAGCTTTCATTTTTTGATTAATCAAAAAAGGAAATATTTTATGTTAAAATGTAAAGGATTCTTTAGTTTGATTTTTGTTTCTTAGCAAATACTTAATTAATTATTTATTCTAATTAATTAAAAGGCTATTATATTTTATAATTAATTAAAAGCCATGTGTATTTTCAAAATTTCTGGAACTATTCACAGCGATTTAAACGAAGAAATTTGAAAGCATTTGAGGTGAATCAGCTTAAGAGTTCTTAGCTTATATAATTTTGATGCCACAAAATTTAAATCAGGCTTTGAATGATGCTGACTATTATTTTACAAGAATTTCATTGATTTTGTAATTTTTCAATAGCTATAATGAATCAGATACTTTATTTAATTGTTTGTGATTTTTTAAATATTTATAACTGTGAAATTGATAATTTTTTAGAAGTTCTCAACACAATTTACATCATGATAGATGATAAATTAGTACATTCAGTCTTTCGATTCATTAAATGATAGAAAAGGAAATAAGAAATCTGTGGCATTTATTTATATTGAAATGTAAATCTTCAAAATCATGTTGAGAACTAATTATTTTAAGAAAATAAAAAACAATCCATACTGTTTTATTTACGCATAAATATAGCATTTTCAGCGATGATGGTATGAAGCAGTCTTTCTTTCATACGTTTAATCACTTTAATAACTGATGAACTCATTTCTTCATAGTTCACTACATAGTAGATATATAACATACATTAGAAGACCATTTTACTGTAGAAGAATTTTGAGAATAAATGAAAGAAAGAAATATTATTGATATCTATTTAAACTTGAATTTAAAATAATTTTTGTTTATTTCGTTTCACCCTATTAAATAAATTAAGCAAGTTATAAGAATTAAATTTGCAGGATATAGATATTAAATTTAAAAATTATACTTCAGTTTATTAGATTACATTAGCATTATGCACATTAAAATTATAATTCTTGTAAATATGTTCGGCACGGCAAAATTATAGATGTATTGCTTTTTAATAAACTTTTAGAAGCAAATGTCTGTCATTTTATTTATTATTTTCAACATTCTTCTAAAACCCGGTACTAGTCGTTCGTTTCAAAAGAGCAATCATTATGGCCATCAGCATTTTTCCGCGGAAGTTCCATTCCTTTAACAAAGACATGGAGTGTCATTCCGATAGACATTGATTGATTATCTTGAGTCGTTTGTTGTCACTGCGCCAAGCCTTGCTATAGTATATACAAAAATAAACTTTATAATATAGCAACCATTTTAATACCTATGAGCATATTACGCTAGTTAATGAATAAGCGCAAATGTGACTGCGCGCAAGTGACACACAATCATTCGTTTTAGTTGCTTTGGGAATTATAATCAGATCAAACAATTCAGACGATAACAAAGTAAAATCTAAGTTTATGTGAGTTTTAAGAAAGAAAAAATGGAAACTTTGTAAGTTTATTGAGAAAATAAACTTGTATTCTTAATGTTTTTAGGGAGGAGGTGAAAGGCTTTAGGGGACTCGTGGCAGAGCCTAAGCTCGATATCACAAAGAAAAAAAAAAAAAAAAAAAAAACCTCCACAGCATATACGGGATTAATGCAACCGTAAGCATTCTACCGCCAATGTGATTTGGATTCAGATTAGCACCTTGTTTTGAAAGAACACGAAGACATTTTTCAGACTGGTTTCTTGTTTTTGAACCTTTATTAAATGACGACTAAGACATCTAAATTGGTACATAACCCTCTCAAACCACATCATTGGGAAGATGTTTGACCCACAGTTTCAGATTTAACGTGCACCAAGTTCACAAATACAAATTTTTAGCGAAGATTGGCTTCGAACTAAAACTCTTTGGTTCCGAAGCTTCGTCCATGCCAAGCCTAGTAAGAGGGTGCTAGGGAAGTTGTCTATGGTTTCGCTTCGAAACAGCTCTCGTGTTGCTTCAAAGTGAGATATTAGTCTTACTAAACCAAGCTCTTGGTATTCGGGTAATCATCGTTCCTTTCGGAAGAAAGAATAACTTTCAAAACTAATCCAAACTGATTGCAACCAATCTTTGGGAAAAAATTAATCTTCTGTAAAACTTAAGTATGAAAACTACACTCACTGATAAATAATTTCATACACAAAATTCTAGCTTTCCAAACCTGTTTTCAATAGTTTCTAAATTCAGGCATCTCAATCAAGGTAATTTCATTTTATTATCTACATGATGTTGGATGTCAGTTTTTCACATTCGCATTTAATTCTGTAAATGTAATGAAAATTGAAGAAATTATGAGTACGTATACAGAGAGGGAGAGTCTTAAAAAGTGGACCGAGCATTTATTTCCCTATTATAATTAAACATATAATACAAATTGCAAAGTTTCATCACATAAAATACCCAAATGTATGAAAATACATTGGCATCCATAGAGAGAGATAGTAAAAAAAGAAAAATTAAATTTTTATATGGCCCCGAAAATGAAATTGTGTCAAAGAGTAAAATGTTTTTCTTACGCATATCTATAAGAACACAAAGTTACATCTTTCTGTTTGTAACATTTGCTGATGTATTAATGACACATTTATTGATTCAGACCATTTTTTCTTACCTATGATGGGTCTCTGAATTTTCAGGGATAATATACACTTCCAGAAAGATTATTAAAATGGCAAAATCAGAAAATAATGATGCATTTATTAACTTTCATTAAATTTTTAAAATATTCGGATATTCCATTAGGTGAAATGTTTAAAAACTTGTCCAGAATGAACACTTCCAGCACTAATATAAAACTGCATTCTTTTAACAATATTTTCGCATATGCGATCACGCTCATAACTTGTGACTTAAAGACAGACTTTTTAAATTCGTCGATAAAAATTTACAAAGCGAGTATTGCTAAAGCCAATTCCTTCCTCAGATCAGACAGAATACCAATCAAAATTAATTGAATATATCAAGCATCCTTCAGATACTCTCGTATAAAATGGAACCAATCAAAAGCCACTCCACACATTTACAGAAAATTGTTACTGATGATGAATCTTGTACAACGACTGGATTTTTACCATTCCAGAAAGGATATCTTTGAAGCTTAATGTTTCTATCTAGGTTAAAGCGATTTTCATTTGTCCAAGCTGCATTTCTCAATAAAGAAAGATTTGATTTTAACTAAGGTAGGTATCAATTGTAAAATTCTAGAAATTGATCGAGTCGCTGTCTATGTAACCGCTGTATCATTTCATAGACGCTATGAATATCTATGGATGCCAGCTATTACGTTGAAATATTTTGAAATACCGTTGATTTTAGAAAGTTTAGTGAATTCTAGACTAATTATTTCAACACTAGCATGAGGGTAACGTGCAAAAAGAGCCAAAATGTCAATTTTTGCATCAAATATATAACGACTCATCCTTCCAATTCCTCTTCGAGTAAATAGGGATTCTGTAGTTTGTAATCGCTAAACCGTTCTGTAAACTGCACTTCCTAGAAGAATGCCAGGTTTAGTTTAGTTTAGTTATATATTAACGTCCCTAGGGCTATTTTGGGACGGACCTCGTAATTTTGAACCGTGGTCAGATGACGAGGACGACATCTGAGCTGGCACCTCCCTCTTCACACCAGCGGGAGGACATTTGGTCTGACGGATTTAAAGTGCAAAAGACCCCCTTACACGACGGTTATTCGGTGGAATCAGGTCACGAACCTGAAACCCTTCGGCTCACAAGCTGAAACCTTACCACCAGGCCACCGCGGCCTTAGAAGAATGCAAGGAATTCTGAAAAAGACGTTTGTCTTCTGCAACTAGATGGCATATCCATTATATGCTGCATAAATCGTTAGCATATCCAAGCGATCTTTGTTATTGAAGTATGTCATTCTATTAGAAAATACACAGATGCTAGAAAAAATAATTTTATTTTCTTGCCCGACATTCTAGTACTTAAATGTTCAGGATCACGTTTTTCTTCCCATCTGCATTAAGTTGATGTCGCACCTCTCGACCAATGAAAATGTGACAGCATTGTGCGAGATTAGCAAATTTCATTGAAGCTATGATAATTGGATGATATACTACTAGATAAATAATTATTTATGACAGTTTTCTTTAGTTCAACAAATTTGCATTTTTGAGATAAATGTTTTCATTTACATTTGTGATTAGTCCTTCTAAATTTAAGAAAAAGCACATCTCTGAACATTTTGTAGACAGAAATGTGAAACTTTGAGTGTGCATAGATAAATGTAGGAGAAGCATTTTACTAATTGAAACTTTCACATTATAGTATATATATAAATATACAGCATTTTATTATCAACTCGACAGGAGTTAAGATGTATTCATTCAATTTTCCATCTTATTTAATGAAATTTGAAAATGGAAGTATATATATAGGTGCTATATTTAGGAAATAAAAGCCTTTTTGGAACCACCTGTATATTATATATAATTATATATATATACAGTGTCTCACAAAAGTGATGGGACACTTGTGCTTTACAAAAGGAAACTGTAATAAAATAAATAAATAAACATGTACAAAAATTTTTTGGGTGTGTTTCACATTTAAAGTTAGTAGCAATTATTACTTAACATACATTTTGTCAAAATATTAAAACATTAATTTAATAAAAATATAATTGTTTAGAACGGAGCAAAAAATGGCTCACATAAGTGATGGGACACTTACTTTTCCATCAAATATTTATCCAAAAATTTTACTTTTTAAAAGGTTTTAATATTTTGTTGGATTTTCTTTTACTTTTAAAACATGATTTAATCTTCTTGGGATGGATTCGACTAATTTTTTTGTGATTTCTGGAGTGATTTTACCCCATTCTTCTTGAAACACCGATTTTAATTGTTGTTTTGAAGAAAAGGTGTGTTTGCGACTTCTTTATTCCAATTCTTGCCAAATATTCTCTATGGGATTTAAGTCTGGAGTTTGTGGTGATGTTTTTATTATTTCAGGACAGTTAAAAGGCAACCAGAGTCTAACGTTCAAAGCAGTGTGCTTGGGGCCATTGTCCTGGTAGAATTTAAAATCGTTATGAAGGTTCAATTTTCGTGCTGAAGATTTCAAATTTTGCTTTAAAATGTCAATATACTTGTACTGATCCATTATACTGTCAATATAAACATGATTACCAACTCCAGCGGACGATATACACCCCCATACCATAACTCCTCCACCATTATGTTTTACTGTTGGCACCAAGTTCTGTTTGCGAAATTCTTCCCTGGGTTTTCTCCACACCAAGATTCTACCGTCAGAACCAAATATATTAAATTTGCTCTCATCAGCAAATATAACTTTATTCCAGTAATCAGAATTCTTATTTATGTTGGATTTTGCGAAAGCTAGTCTGAGTTTTCTATTCTTTTCACTTACGAAGAATTTTTTTTTTTTTTGACTATTCTACCGTGATATCCAGCAGATCGAATGACCCTTCTAATAGTCTCAGTATTAACAATTACTCCATATAATGCTTGTAAATCAGCAGCAACTTTAAAAGCATTCTTTCTTCAATTTTTTTTTAATATTTCGAACGATAATTCGCTTTATTCCATTGGATAGCTTTGAGGGTCGGCCAGGTCTTCTTTTATCCTGAATAATGTGATTCTTTTTATATCGTTTAATGATATTGAAAACTGTTGAAGGTTACAAGTTAACTGTTTCAGCAGTTTTTCTAATATATTTTCCACGTTCAATATGCAAATTAATAACTAATTTTCGAATTTCAGGCGAAGTTTCTTTTCGTTTAGCATTCATGACTGCACAGAGCTAAAAAACATAAAAATTCGAAAACAAACTGGAAAGAAATACTGCAGACGATTTTATAAATTATTGCCAATTGCTTTTTAGTAAAAATAAAACCACCAAAAATATTTTTATTGCTTATTTCAGACGATTTTTGTTGCATATCTAATGGTGTCCCATCACTTATGTGAGCTATTTTTTGCTCCGTTCTAAACAATTGTTTTTTTATTAAATTAATATTTTAATATTTTGACAAAATGTATGTTATGTAATAATTGTTACTAAATTTAAGTATGAAACACACCCACAAAAAATTTGTACATGTTTTTTAAATTTATTTTATTACAGTTTCCTTTTGTAAAGCACAAGTGTCCCATCACTTTTGTGAGACACTGTATATAATAAAGTTAGAATTGAAATTAAAAACAAGTTATGAAACCAATGACCACAGCAAAGGAGATTATTAATTTATTGTTTATTTTCACAGCGTTTTTTGAATAGCAGCTTTTTGCACATTCGTATCGAATGTGTTTTATATTTTCTCTCTTTTTTATTCTAATCTTTATGGCTTTCCTTCTTTACTCCGGTTTACTTTCGGTTTTCGCTTTTTATATAAGTATATTTATTGCATTTTTACTTGGGTTTTCTCTTTTGTTTGTTCGTATATCTATGCATGTATATTATACAAAGAGAGTTCAAATGAAAAGGTACGAAACGTCGTAACAACGTAACCGTAACATATTTGCCTATACCGCTATGAAGAATGTAGTGAAACATCTAGGGATGCGATTGGAGTCTCAAGAGTAAATCGGAGACTCTTATAAAGAGCACCGTCCAATTGACGTGGCAGGTCTGCTATTTGTTGAATTCCTCGAGCATAGAAGAACCATTAACTCCGATGAACTGTGAGACACTCCGAAGACTACGCAGAAGTCCATCAAGAACAAAAGACCGGGGCTAATCACGGAGGGTGTGGTTCTGCTCCATGATAACGCGTGCCCATACGTCTCCAGGGTCATACACGCGGAACTGGCCAAGTTCAAGTGGGAGCAGCTCGATCATCCGCCCTACAGCCCGGATATGTCACCCTACGATTTTCATGTGTTTGGTCCTCTGAAAAAATATCTGAAAGGGAAGCGCTTCAACTCGGATGGTGAATTCAAGGACGCTGTTAAGGATTAGGTCTCGTCACAGCCACAGGAATTCTGGGAACAAGGAATCCTTCGGTTCAATGGGATCGTTGTGCTCAGGTCTATGGTGTATACTTTGAATAAAGTCTTCATTTTTACCCAGTGTCGTTTCGTACCTTTTCATTTGAACAACCCTTGTATACATTATATATTTTCTGGGAAAGGAGCAGGCGATAGGCTTTTAAATGATGGCTCTATTCATAATTATTAAGGAAATCGCTCAATTGTATTTTTATTAAGGAAGAGCAAATATGCGATTTTATTTATAAAGTACAAAAATAAACAAATTAAATAAGGATAGAATGCGGTTGGAATAGAATAAAAAATCCACATGCATTCAGGTTACGCCTAAGTCTAATTTGCAGAAATTTATTTTCATTTTAATCTCCTCTAGATAGAACAATATATACATATTGTTCTATCTAGAGGGGATTGTTCACATATTGTTCTATTTTTTTCACGTTAAGCAATAGTTTGCAATACCCGAGTAGTCTGTATTTCAGAGACTCTTCCAAGATGTTATTTTATTCATTTCCAGGGAAGTTTCCATTTCCTCCAAGAAATAAATAAATCCCTCCACCCGAGTTCCGGGTCCATACGTACATCATATGTTTGGTTGAAAAAAAATTAAAATGCAGCGTACTTTGAACAACGAATCGATTTCTGCTCTTACAGCCCTTTTATTTTAGTATTAGATTTTATTTCTAGCAAGTTTCATAGAGCGGGGGGGGGGGGAAGTAAAATAAATGCATTTTTTTTTACTAAAAACTATTTAGCAACAATCTTCATTTATAAATGGTTAAAATCGTGATCGCATAAAAAATTCAAAGACTTAATATTTTAAATTTCTGAATCTCGAAACTAATTTTTATTTCGGAATTGCTAATAAAAATTATGAATAATAGTTTAAAAAATGTGACTAAGTAAAATAATGAAAAATAAGTATTATAATTCAGACAAATTAAAAATTACCAAATTCAGATACTTAACTGCAAGTTATTTGCTCACAAGTTCCCTTACACCCGAAAACAAAATTTCCGAAAGTTCTAAAAACTTAAGATACATACAGGTGCTCATCAAAATAATGGAAACACCTTAGATTTTTAAAGAATCCTTTATTAGTATGGTATAGGACCGGCTTTGGCATTTAATACATCTTGAACTCGCCTTGGAATCGATTCATAAAAGTGTTGAATAGTGTTTAGATAAATATTGTACCATTCTTCCTGGAGATATTGTGAAAGTTCTGGGAGAGATGCCTGTGGAAGATATCGATTCCGTATTGAACACTCTAAAACAGGCCAAAGCGGTTCAATTATATTAAGGTCGAATGACTGTGCGAGCCAAGGCAGATGTTTAACTTCATCCTCGTGTTCATCAAACCATGATTGGACAAGTCTCGCAGCATGGATAAGTACATTATCATTCTAGAAAATCTATCTCTTGCAGGAAACAAAGTTTGCATCCCAGGATGGACATGGTCAGTTAAAATTTATCTATACTTCTCTCCAGTGATCCTTCCTTTGAGGGTTACGATTGGTCTAGCAGCAAACCACGACATGGCTGCCCATATCATGACAGATCCACCTCCATGCTTGATACATGGAAGGAGACTATCACGATCATACGCTTGTGCAGGTGTCCTCCAAACATGCACCCGTCCTGTTGTAGGGAAAAGTGTGAAATACGATTCGTCAGACCATATTACTTTCTTCCACTATCAATCGACCTGGTTTTGTGGGTGTAACACCACTATAGACGACATTTACCATTAACATCTGTTACAAGTGGCTTGGGAATTGCTGCTCTGCCATAAATGTTCGGTTTATGAAGGGACCTTCTAACTGTAATCACTGACACTGGAGAATCCAGATGGGCATTGTGCTCTGCGGTCACTTTTGTACAGTTGTTTGCTTTTTAGACATTACAATCCTCTTCAATACACGTCGGTCTCTTTCACTAAGCTTCTCTTTCTGAACACTAATTTGCTTTGCCGAGCTGTGTGTATGCTGTCATGATTTTAGACACCGTACCTCTAGAAACGCCTAAAAATTGGGATGATTTGGTCACATAATTTGGCCTCTTTGAAAACCCGATAGGTCCGACATTTTAAGCTTTTGAAAAAAATCCAAGAATTACATAACTTTAATAAAGCTAACACATGCTACAAGATTATATACTTTACTATTTATATAATTAAAAAAAATTGGTGGCTATTATTATATTTTAATGCTTACGAAGCGCATTAAAAAATGTCACTTTTATTCATAGGTGTTTCCATAATTTTGATAACCACTTGTAGCATATTACCACTTTGATGCTACTGATAAAGGTATTAAAATTAAATCTTAACCCTTTGCACTCGATTGTCTTCTCTCAGGCACCATTCATTTTGACGTTTTATCTTTTTAATTTTGATTGTTAAAAATACCTGCAGAGTGGTAAGAAAATGCAATTTAATTTTTTCAGGGAAACTCGATTTAAAGAAATAATATATACTTTTCGGTGCAATAAACAAGTCATATATTAGAATATTTTAATTATTTTTTCGAATGCAAAGTGTAAAACGTACGCTGCACGATTTAAATCTTCTATTTAATCTGATAATTCCTTCTTGGCTATTTCTCCAAAACAGTTGAAGGGGTTATCTAATTAGATAGGAGGTGTGAATGAATTAGATACCAAATATGAGTCACACGTGTATGTGCTAACTTATGTGCTTTGACCATATATTGAAGTAAAGAAACCAGAAAAACAAGAAGTCATACTTAATAGATTTCTGTAAAATTAAAAATATTTAGTTTCATAGATAAGTTCCCTATTTTGGCTAAAGATGGGATTAGCAATGAAATCCGGAAATTTGATTTCTATTTAGCAAATTTTTTAAATAATGATTATTTTATCAAGAAAATATAAATATTTCCTTCCACCCTACAGAAATATTCTATTACCAATATTACAGTAATTTCTAAATGGATTCCATTTCACCTACGTTTGAACCTGAATGGAACTAGAATAAAATCAGAGAAAATATCAACAGAACAACAAAATCAGAATAAATTTTTATTAACAAATTGATAACTTATACACATTATTTCAACAGAATATTTAACTTTTAGAACTACTTTAAAATGTCAACCTAATGAAATAAAATAATCAACAATCTCTAATCTCAATTCAATATAAAATATTTCATTTACAACTAGAAGAATTCACAATAAAATTTGCACAGTTCACAACATTAAATATTTAAGACAACATCAACTGTAAATATTCATCAATCTAAAATGTGACAACTTTCAGACAAAACAGCTATTAAGCTTACAAAATTACTCACTGTATCACAAAGAACGATGACTTTCTATAACTCACAAAAGCTCCTTGTCATGCACAAACAGATCATGCAAGGTACACTAAGAGGTGCATCAAAACTCATAATATACAGTGATATCCTACAGAACATCTGAAAGAATGAACTCAATAAGAGTTCTCTGAAACAGATATGTTTTAGTAAATATCATATTTAAAAAATATTTGACAAAAAATACTAACCATACTCTAAAAGGAATTTAAAAAATTAAACAGCTTTTTAAAAGAAATTTTTTGCTGTATTTAAAACTGCAATGAATATAAGTATAAAGACAATTAATAAATGCATAACAAACACGAAGAAATATAATTTGTACTATTAGGACTGAAAATGACCATCCATAACTTATGCTGATTAATGAGAAATTGAAAGATGAACATAGCATAACATGAGTTAAAATACTTTGCCTTTTAAAAAAATCTATATGTGAATTAGAAGATTATCATATAATGCATATATTTGAGAAAACTATCTTTCAATATATAATCAGCAGAAGGCATTTTCTCAGCCATTGATTATAACTTGAGCAAACAATATTTATAAAAACATAACCCTTCTTTTGATAAAATTCTAATAACAGCTAAGTTTCTTGTATCATTTTAATACAAGCTGAATGTGCAGCATGCAGTTTAATGTAAAAATAGCACAAGCTCAACAGAGCTTTATATGAGATACATCTGATATTGAAGCAAAATATAACAATACTACAATAAATCTATTTGGCAAATTTTTATGATAAAAAAATAATTATGCTTCTTTGTTGGTCAGAAAATAGAATCAACTTCAAGCTGGAAACTGTGCTAATTTCATCTTATATCCTCACTAGAGTTAAAATTCAATTTTGCCATATAAAACTTCAAAAAATGGACATTTCATTCAGCTTTTATCAAAAGTTTTGACCTGAGAATAGGACATATCATATAAGCACATATTATCATTTCCATGAATTTCAACAGAAAAGTCATTTAGTTCTATAAGAAAAAAAGTATAGAAAAGTTCCCTAATCTATGCTTACATAATACAACCTGAGAATAAGAATGCCTTAAAAGCATAAAATACCAATTACCTTAACAAAAATCAAAAAAAATTGTTCTAAAAAACTTTATGTGCACTTGATCTTAAAATTCTGTTATATCTTGAAATAAAACTGTTCAGATAAAAATCAACACCTAAAATCTAGACTTCATAGTGCATAAATCTTTTTATAAAGTTTCCAGAAACAAAATTTAGAAGTGATCAGCTAGCATAGTAGTTTTTAATATGCATATAATACACCTCATTTCTACTTTCGTATCTCTAGATATCTACATTAAGAACCTTATGGTCCCATTGTCATCATCACAATTAGTTTAAAATTTAAATTTTCTCATAAAATTCCAAACTCAACTTTTCTCTACCAGAAATGCAAATGATTGCATTCACCCGAGTTTTCAAATAAAATTACAGACAATTGATAACTGAAGTTTCACTTTAAGTAGAATGAAACTTAATAAATCCCTTATTCCAAACACCATTATATATAAATTTCAAATATTTAATAGTCTAACAAAGAAACAAACAGTCTTGAAAATGTAACAAAGAAGATTTAGAGGGGATAAAAGAAGCATGTTTTTTTCCTTATATATTAAGTAATTTTAATGAAAATGGCATATGTTTACAGTGATAGACTACTATAAACATAGCAGTTAGCACTTTTAGAATGGCAAAACAAAAACAAAACAAACTTCAACAAACTCAAGAAATTATTATCTATTTTATTCTAGGAAAGAAAAGGAAAATTACTTTAAGGTACATTAAGAATTCCTCTGAGCAAATAAAAAAGTAAACTTGAAAGTACTAACTTAAGTTAGCACAAATCTTAACCAAGAATTGCAGGCATATATAAAACAAAGATAAATATTCGTTAAGATGGGTGAAATAACAGATATTGAACCACTTTAACAGGCAGCAATACATCATATAGAACCAATATAACATCCACAAAACAGAAAAAGATAAGACAGTTTCCAAAATCAGAAAATCAATAACCATTTATACAGTGTATTATTTTCATTCGATTTTAATATAATTATTTAGATTCGGACACAAATATATACTTATTAAAGTATTACAATATTGACAGCTGATAAAAATAAGCAAGTATAATATATGATTCCATTTTAAGAAAGATCCAACAAAACTCAATCAAATTATGTCAAACACAGGTAAAATTACCTTTCACATGCATTTGACTAAATCTGTATTATAGATTTGAACTAGCTGTGTCTATTAACTGATTAATATTATTAATTACTAAATCACTTACTAAAAATAATCCACATTTCTAGAATCCATGCTTATTAAAAGTAGAAATAAAATTTCTCAGAAAACTGGCAAGTTTCATCATAAGGCCGGAATGACAAGCACCACAATGGCAATAGAAATTTCTTTCATGAAGGCAAGTAATAGAGTGAGAACTAATTAAGCGAAGAGTTTGTTCAAGCAAGAAGAAAAAAATACCCCAAAACACTAATTCATTACATTTGTACAAGTTACAAAAATAATGTACAAGAGGGAAACACTAAAACATCACACTATTTATTAAGTCTACAATTGGTAGTTAAACACAACATGAAAAATCTGTACAGGTATGTATTCATTAGTACAATGAATATATGTTATGGGTTTATTCAAGACAAAAAGATTATTAATGGTGTTCTAATTGTTTTTAATGATTTTAAACTTAATTTTCCATATATAATAAATACCTTTTTAGGAAGATGCAAACACCATGGAAGGTTTATGCATAAAAATGCATTATGGATTTTTCAAATAGAACAATTAACATACAAAGACAATTTGAAAGCCAGATTGAATCTTGATTGACGTAATAGGCATTCAACTTTAATTAAAGAATAGGACATATAATATATATATATATATATATATATATATATATATATATATATATATATATATAATCCATTTGCTTGTATCTTATTTGTTTTGTTTGTTCATGCATAATTTAATATGCATGAAAATTTTATGAACACTGAAGTTTTATTTTCAACATGAATTAATGGATGTTATTTCTCTAAAATGACAATGAAAATTCTTTTATATACTATTCAATAAAATAACAAAAGAAAACATTACTTAAATCATGGACTAATGATGTTGCTTACATAATGAATACACACACCATAAAATGCGATTAAAGATAACTAAACAATGGTACATGACATAGAATTAATGCCTAAAATAAAACAAAAGTTGAATCAATAATAAAATTCTGAATACAACTTTTAACAGTGATACTAAGCAACTATCAAACAAGTGATAAAAATATTACTAAGCAACTATTCATAAATCTCTAATCTTTCTTAAAAAATCTTTGTTCTGCAATTTCACTAATTTGTTAGGTATGCAAAAACATGTGTAAGCCTTATGCAATACACAGTTTTTCTGACAAGGTATTTAATACCATGTTAATAGCATACTGTACAATTAAATGAAATGACTGTTCATGACTCATATTTTCTTATTTTTTCCTTCAACATATCATTTTCAGCTTGTAAACGAATAACATCTTCCTTAAGTGAGTTGTTCTCTTTCTCCAGATATGAAGCTCTAAGTACAATCTGATTCTCCTTCAAACGCCGTGCTTCACGTGACCTTTTGGCTGCTATATTATTCTTATGGCGTCTTGCCCAATATTTATCATCTTTGAGGTTATCAGGTACAAAATTTTTGCGAGATTTTTTAATAATTGGCTGTGGCTTCAACTCTTCTTCAGGGAAGACTGTCGATGCTGGATCATAATGCTTATGCCCTGGAGGTGTGGCTAATGCCAAATCTGAAGGAGAAAACTTACAGTCTATTGAATATGATCTTGATCTTGATCTTTTTTCTGGAACATCAGAAAAGCTTTGCATTGAATTAGTATCAGATTGAGCAGGAGAACACATAGGAGATGATTGCTCACCAGAGCACACACCTAAAAGTAGGAAAGATGAATAATGTTATATGTAAACACATTTAGTAAGATTTCTATTAAAAACAAACATACACAACAACGAAAATAACAAAAAAAGCCCTTCATGCATCACTAGCAAAATAAGACAAATTTTTGTGATTAACACAGAAAAAGAACAACTATATCACAAGTCACCAACATACACTGGGTAGTACAAACACAAAATGTCACAGATTCAAATGAACAATACAAGGGAACACATTTATTAAAAAGTGATTTCTTACACTGATGGAGATACCAATAATATCTTGCATACTCTGTTGAAATGACAGCATGAAAAAGAAAGAAATCATCAATTGAAAACACAATCTCAATTATTAGATTTTTTTTTTCCCTAAAAAGGTTCGGCAAAGGGCAAAAACTAACGAATCTCAGAATCAAAAATAATTAGAAAAAAGACAAATTGAAAAAAAAATTAATAAATCTTTCATTAAAAGACCTACACTGTTCATTGTATGTCCCAGGTATTTAATAAATTTATAATATTTCAATAAGCAAGAAATTTCGATCTTTAAAAAGAAGATAAAATTAAATATCAATGCAAATACCATTTAAATCAAATTTTTAACATTATACTCCAAATCAATTTTTTCTATGCATGTTGCTTCAAGTATTATACAAGTAAAATAATTCAAGGACATTCAAGATACAGAATTGGTTGAATTCAGTCTTTTTTCCACTCATTTTTACTGAATGGCAATATGGCAAATGCATTTTAGCCAAATGTGTTCAGCAGCATGATCATAAATGGTTTTTAATCACATCACAACTAACAATTATATAACCAATCACTATAATAAAAGAATAATATTCTTTTAAATTAACATTGGTATTTTAAAATATTTATTACAGCATATAAAAATGTCATGCTTCCATGCTATTTTCTTGATATGATTTTGCAACATTCACTACGCTCTGCAAGTCTCTTTTTTGCATCTTTATTGTCCTGATTATGTTCTTCCCTGACAACACCACCACACTGCTTTGTGTGTAAGCAACTTCACAAATAATAACAAAAAGTATTTGACTAGCAAGCTAACTTGTATCACTTTATTTGCTGAGAACGTTCAACAACACTTAGATCTATTTCAAGTGAAAGGAGAAAATAACCACTTAGACTACTTGAAAAATACAAGGGCTAATAGCTAAAAAGCATGCAAGAGAAAAAAAAATGTCACTATCTTCAGTTAACTAACAAAGAATACACTACAGTAACTTACAAAAATTATATGTCACAAGCTATTATCAGTATAGTTATTAAATCTAAAGGTATACTTCACAGTTTCTCATCTTAATTTAACAATTTTAAAAATGGAAAGACTAATATGAATTACAGACTTTATTTCACATGCATGTCAAATATTGCAACAAATTTTGATAAAAAGGGAAATTATTGAGACATTATTATACATCCTAGTTATCAACCCAAGGCACAACACAAAATGTGAATACCTGCAATTCCAAAATAAATTTCTGAATTTATCACTAAACATTTGATAAGATTTAAAACAAAAAAACTGCACAAGTTATTGAAACCTGTTGTGGCAAGAACTCACAGCGCAACAAGGGGAAATATTGAAATCATAAAAATCTGTACTAAAATGCTGTTTGATTGGTTAGTCAAAACACTCATGTATGAAAAAGAGGGCAGAACCAAGTTATCAAAAATTTACAAATGCATGATCATCAGAAGCTAAATATAATTTTGAAGAATGGATTTACCTGACATAAGAATGTTTGAATTTTCTTCAGCTGTAATTTGCAACTGTTGCTGTCCATTTTCATTTATACTATGTTCCAAATTTTCTAAAGAGTGGATACCATTATCAGGGCTATTTCCCAAAACACTATCTAAATCAATGAAGGCTGTTTTATATTCATCCCACAGGTTAGGTCCCAAAAAAGCAGCTGAAGCATCAGGGCAAATTTCTGTATAATCTTTGTCATCTTTACCCACTTGATTTACTGGAAAAAGATTAAAATCTAATGTTAAATTTTATAAACACTGAAAAATTACAAACAAAAGAATTATTCATAACAAGTGTTACAAACATAATCAAAACAAGAATACACTATCAATAATTAATTTTTAATATAACAAAATATGAAATAAACTGTAAATCAGGATTAAAGTAGAAATTTGCATTGATTTCATCTCCTGATAAACATATTAATGCATTGTTTATCAAATTATTTACATTTTACTTCCACTTTAATACTGATTTATAATTTGTTTCAATAATGCTCCTTGAATTGCAGCATTTTGCATATTTTCATATTTATTTCTCTCCCTTTTCTTATATATTTTATGCACTTTTCTTCTTTACTCCAGTTTACCTTTGGTTTTCACTTTATAATTTCTATGGTATATATATTTTTATATAAATTACCTTTTTCTGTTTATCATTTTCTCATGCAATACATAATTTTTCTTTTTAAGCAGAATTACAAAAAACTATATAAGTGTAAAATAATTTATTAAAATTAAAGGGTTCAGTGTTATATATATTTACTGAAAAAATTTAATATGCCAAAAATATTATATAGCAAATTATTATTTTGATTTCTGGATAATTACTCAAGTTTTAAGAAATAAAAATGAATGTAGTGATGACTCGCATCAATATACGAAGCACAGCTAATATTTTACATACCCCACTCATAAAATACAGTATAGAAATATAAATGCTATTTCAACTTCACATGAAAATTGAAAAAATGTATTATTAAATAACATTAAATGAAAACCTGTTTTGAATGAGATACAAGCAAAAGAAAAACAGGCAAAGCATTTTAAATAGCGCATTACTCTGCCAACACAAACTCTTGATATTGCAAATTTATTTTAAAGTCAACAAAATATGTAAAAAATCAAATAAGAGAAAATTTCTTAAAATGCCTACATCGCATATACTTGCAATAGTATACATAAAGAAGAAATAAAGACAAAACCTTCAACTGTATGTACCTTTAAACAAAAAAAAAAAAACATTTATTTAGGTATTGCAATGATTACAAAAATTTTCCTCTACAAAGGGTACAGCCAATAAGAAAGCAATCTGAATTCACTATAGAATTTATCTAGAAATGTATGACAAATTAAGAAGTGACAGAAATATAAAGGTGTTAATTGCAATTCAGAAAAACCAGATAAATTTATTTATCACAAGAGAATTACAGATATTAATTTGTGAATGGATCAGGTATAAGAAATAAGCTAACGCATTTTGTTTCAAAAAAATTTATTATATACCTAAATATCAAAGCATACATAAATATATATTTTCAATTTAACCATATTCTTAAAAAGAGTCATTTTCTAATCACATGAATTCAAACTCCAACTTCTTAGTTGAGTGGATCCTGTATACCTCGGGATCAAATAGTTATAACTGTTTAAAACTGCTTCAAAGTAATTTAGTTTTAGTTCCAGTTTCACTCCCAAAATGATGAACCTATTTCCCAAGATGCTGAAAGACTGCTAATTTTCTCTTTCTTTCTTAATAGTTCTTAATATATTCTTAATGGTGAAGCTGAGTTATGTTTCTCCAATTCATTCAATTGATAATAAATTGAGTGATGCATTCAGATCAATAACTGTATTTTCCTCCAGACTATAGTACAATATTCATTAATTTCACATCATATACATATATTGTGAGAATTTCAAAAGATCCTGCAAACTTGAATTGTAAAAAACTTTTGAAAAATAACTGCAGTTTGTGATATATATATATATATTTTACCAACAATATAGAAAAAAAAACATTTTAAGGATTAATTATTTTTAAAAAATCTTCAAAAGGTAGCAAAATATTACAATTTAGTCAAAAAGTTATCAGATTTTTTTTTAAAGCTTAGATACAAGTTAATCTACAGTATTTTAAAAATTGATAAGATTTTTTTGGTTCCTTCATGTATAAGGAATCTTTAATATACCCCAAAAATGTAGAAATTGCATGAAATAATTCGAAAATAAGACGATCAATAAAATATACCTTGATAGCAATTTAAGTAGTTATGAGCCATAACTTGAGTTCCTAAAACACTGTTTACAATTTAGGTCAGTTTTTAAATGTAGAAGACTTTAAAATAGAAATAGTGTTTCAATTTTACCATACAACTGCTTCGAATATCACTTGAATCATTTTCAGGTCCTTACTTTCACTGCACATATTCTTAATGAAATCTAGTGAAATTTTCAGAAATTATTTCAGTTTAGTTTGTAAGCTACTTAACTCTATGAGCCCGGCTGGCGCAAGAATTCCAGTGCCTCAAAGTCCGGAGCCGTTTTCCGTAGATGAAAAAAGAATGGGATTGTCTTTTCCTTCAAAGAGATTATGGGAGGGGGACATCTACTGAACTATAATTGAAATGCCCCTGTGTGGCTATCATCTGCGGTTTGAAGGAAGGGTTTGCTTAATTTGTTGTTGCTAAATTTACACTCGCACATGTTTCGACAATTTTAGATACATCCCCCCCCCATTTTATCATTGCTATAGAATTAAGAGTAACTTTTAAAAATACAAAAAATATAAATTAATTAAACATAAAACAATATTATCTTCAAATCTCCTCCCGGTATTTTTTTCTTCAAAAGTGTATTTTCTTCCCGAAGTATAAAAAAAAAATATGATAATAAAAACAAAGTTGGGATTTTAAGTTTTTATTTTAGAATTACTGTTTTTAATTAATTTTTAAACTTTTATATAAAGAATATGATAATCAAGTCTTCAAAGATTAGAAAACTATTTCAGCAATAAAAATCTTGAAAATTCAAGCTTGGTTTCATTTTATAATCATTAATAAAATAATAAAAATTTATTAAAGTAAAATTGGGCATATTTTTATTTGCTTTTTAACTTACCCAAAATATTTTTAAAAACTTTGTAAATACAGTGCAATATTAAATAAGGTGTGGGTGGCTAGAAAAAAGAAAGGAATTTAATGAAAGTATTAAAAATATATTGTTAAAATTTATTATTTTGCCAATATAAAATTTAAAACCTCTCTAATTACCAAGTATTAGCAGTAATATAGGATGCAGGTTGTAAAAATCTCTTCTTTTCTGTGTTGTATATTTAATTACCTGAAAAACTAATTCAGAAAGATGATCGTGAAGAGTATCTTAACACAATTCTGCCTTCTTTTGCTTCTTCAAATATATATTATATATTCATATTAGTAGATAAAGTACATAATTAAGGGGAACGGGTGCTCTTACGATATTTCACAGAAAAAAAAATTATTTATTGATTCCTCAAATGATCATTTTATTTATACTCATAAAAAATATTGCATAATCTTGTAGAATTTTTACAGCAATTCAATTTAGTCTCTGAATTAAATTAATTAAAATTAATTAAATTTAATTAAAATTAATACTTTTTATTTAATTTCATAATTAAAACATAATAAATTTTATTCCAAACAGCAAGATTTTTGTATTTGTATAAAGCCGAGAAATTTTTGACAAATCAGGTAATAAATATGTTAAGAATATTTATACTTTCCACACGCATGTAGACATTTATCAATCGATTCATAATTTTTCAATTACTTTCACAGAAGTTCCTTCAAAATTGAAACTGAATGCATAGGTGAGGAAACTGAATAGGTGAGGAAAGAAACAATAATTGTCGAAATTTTATTTAATATCCAATTGAGATTTTTTGGTAATGCAATAAATTTTTAGAAAACGATTTGTAATTAAATAAGGTACCAAAAAAGAAAACAAAAGGAAAGAGATTTCTAAAAAATATTTGAATAATCAGTGTTAATAAAAATAAGTAAATAAAGCGGAAAGAAATAGATTTTGTAATTAATAAACATATTAAAAATGATATATTATGAATTTAAAAAATCCAATCATTGAATTTAGGTCTTCTTAACTGATAAATATTGTTTCATATGCTTAGTTACTATCGGACGTGTTCTTTTCCTTTGCAGGCATAGCAGACTTGAAAAGCCACCCATCAATCGATGTCAAGGTTAGTGGACCCCTCCCCCATGGCAAGTATGAAATGTGCTCGAAATACCTTTCACCCTTTAAATTCACCTAAACGCCTCAAAGCGCTCAGTTAGGCCTCTGTTGGACTGGGCAATCTCAGGTGAGTTGGGGCTCAAAAGGTTAAAACTCAATTTTTACTTCATAATTTGTATATACAAATATGTACTTTCACATAATCAGCATTGTTTTTGTGATTTGTTATTTAACAGTATCTTATAATAGTTCATGAACTGCAGTTATAAATATACTGTAACATTCTGAACAAAATAAGGTTTATTCTATTAATAGAAAATTATTCTAAAATTTATTTAGAAATATTTCAAAATTTTAATTCCACCACTTTTTAAAGAAAAATTTAAAATATCTATATAGAAAATAAAATTACACACGCATATTACATAGAGAGAGAGTGGGGAAAAACTGCAATAGTTTGCCATAAGAGTTTGTATGTTTTTTTGTTTTTTTTGTAAAATGCAATTAGCTTGTCTTCAAATTGCAAGCATCATTGACCCTTACAAAACATACAGAAAACTGAAACATTATCCAATTTTAAGAAACAATTATATGATTTTTTTATTTATTTTTTTGCAAAAGTTTGCATTTGATTAATAGACCGAAATCCAGAGTTTCAAATTTTATATACAAATTAATATACTCCATGTGCCATTTTTAAAAAATGATCAATTTCAAAAAAAAAAAAAAAATCATACATTTCAAGTGTAACTTTTTGACACTTCAAACTATATATAACTCTACAGAGTTGCAATTTTTCTCATTCTACTAATTTTATATTTTTAATTAAATTTGAAGCAGGGACAAACAACATATGTGAAAAACTAGAAATTTATCTGAGATTTTATTTAAAATTTTTCGCTTCAATAAGTAATATAAAAGATTTTACACATTTATATCATCTACTTTAAAAGCTGACATTATTTTAACTTTCCTAAACAAATGAAATGTTTAAACAACTTACAACAAAAACTTTTAATTAAATAAATAATAACCTTAAGGATACAAAATTAATACAAATTTGTATCTTAAAACAATTATTGTTTTCCCATCTATAATACTTCCTTCCAATAAATTTTTTCAAGAACCACAGAGTTAACTCATTAATATTAAAAATAATAATAATAAATAAAAATATCAAATATGCAATAAACTTAGATTTCACCAGTAAATCATCGTATTAAATACAGAAAACAATAACGGCATAAAAGTATACCTATATCTTCACAATACAAGTAAAAGCTATTTAATATATTGCATCAGAGTAAAAAAAATATTTTCTGATACGATCAAAATTTCCCGGTAGTAAAAATATAATTTAAAAAATCGATTATATCCAGAAAATTGAATTTAACCTCAATAAAGGAACCTTTCTCCCAAAAAACTTGCTTAACATACGACAACAATATAACTTCCAGATATGAATTCTGGCTCCAAGAGGTGATGTCGAGTGCTCCAGAAAGGTATTTCGCAATATCGTCCTTGAAAGTCAACTTCTATATTTCATAATACTAAAACTTTTAGCTAGCATAAATATGTAATATAAAACTTACACAAGAAGTATAATATAACATTTACCACTTATAATTCATTTCGTATTGAGAAAATAACATCAATAATATTTATTCATATATCAAAACTAAATACCTTGAAGTGGATGAGACAGATCTCTTGTTTGCAGAATATTTTGAAGTGTCATACGACAGACATTAAAATCCTGATCCATATTCATACCATCCATGAATTTCAATCACAATAATATAAAATCTATCAATATATTGAAAGAAATATGCTCAAAAAAAGTAAATACGCAGTTGAGAAATCACACCAGCAAAAATATCCAGCACTTGGTCACATGCTATGCGCAATGTTTCACTTTTCATGTTTTGGCATTTCTTAAACGAGCCCTCTGGCGCGAAAATTACGATGTTCTATAGAGGGCACTGCTTTACAAGCGCAACGATATTGAAAATTTTAAAATTCGTCGTCTTTTCAAATTTTTCTATTATAAAATTTAAAAAAGTCGTTCGCTTTGAATAATTCTCATAAACTTTCGGGGATCCTAGAATTTGTCTCACAGATCAGGCTTAGTCCACCTGTTGCACAACTCTAGAGTGATTTAAAGTCAAAGAAAAAAAAATATTCTACTCAGCTAGTAGCGTTTTCTCATCTTGTTCTCATTTATAGAACTAATTCTGCTTCTTAAAAGAGTTATAAGATTGCAGTTATCTGTAATATATAAGAACATACGAGATCCGCTGAAAAAAATGGGTTGCTTCAGTGCCAATATACAGTGTCTTCTATACATTCTAGAAGTCTAAGTAGTGATACGTATATCTAATAGTAATTTCAGATATTGATAACAAGACAAACTTCAATTTTAAATAAAATTCTTTAAAATCTTGACGGAATGGGGTCTCTAGTTCTATCATTAAATAATCACTATTTTGATAATGAAATATGAAAATATGTTTTATCTGACTCCATCGTATATGCTCTTGGAGAAACACTATCAGGATTTTACAAAAAATATTTTTATTCGTCGTGCTGTAACATACTACGAAGTTCAATGGAAAACACTGTTACTACCCGCTCTGCCTAAATTTAACTGTCAGTTCTGTATTCTCAAGAACGAAAAAAGAAAGCCTTGGGCTAAAAGTGTACCTACAGGTGTGAACAAAATTCACTTCTGATTGACCAATCCCAGCTCGTGAAAGTATCCCACTACCTATATCCCCGTATAAGAGTAATGTAATCGTACATGTGATTGGCTAACGTGCAAACGTAACTGATTGTGTATGTTTACATCTCGGACGTAAACATTAAACGTATGTCCGATTCTCTCTGATTAATCTTTAAACCCCTGCTATCTCTCGTCTAAAATAATGGTGTGAAGTTACACTGAAGTATGAAAGAATTTCCAAGCAAGTGTTGATATATGTAGGATAGTAAATATAAAAAATAGTTCTTTTTATCGTGTACTTAATGTTATTCCATTTACATTAACTTACAAATTTTCAGTAACATGTGAAATGATTATGATTTAAAGTACATTTGTATGTATCACAAAAATAAGTATTATATTTAGATAAATAATTTTTTCTAAATTTATTTCGAAGATTTTATTTTCTAGTAATTTTTTTTTCTTTCAGAACATGCAAAAAATGCTTTCTATCAATATCATGTTTTCACAAGTATTGAGTCATCATTTTTAACGATGATCATCATCTTCATATTTAACTATCAGAACTCTATTGCTGCAGATATCCATATTTCCTCAATTTTACTTTCATCTTTACTTTTTTTCTTCTTGTTGCAATAACAGTCAGTCCTCTTGAGCCCAACTAACTGTTGACATTCCTATTAAATACTAATTTTACCTAATTGCTACATGTCAAGTCTTAATAAGCATTACCTTTTTTTGTTTATTTATTTATTTTGCATTCAAATGGAATATGGAGGGAAAAAGAAAAAGAAAAAAAAAACTCATATATCGAACACATTCAAAGTAAAAAGGAAAATTTGGATTTTGAAAATATAAAACCAAGACATTTTTTCAATTCTTAAAATCAATTACATAGACATTGATTTCTATAATATAAGGTGTTGCCGAATTCGCCTGACAAATTCAGAGGCGTGATAGTAGACCTCAAGAGGATAAAGAATCACCACACAACATGGGGTCTCAGATGACGTTTAGGGGGTGAAATTTGCAAAAATATAGGGAGTCGGAGAACTGTTGGAAACTGTAAAAAATCAATAAAAAATAACAAATGGTGGTTGAATTATGATTTTTTTTAAGTGAAAGCACATTCTTAAAGACTGTTTTTCATGTAAGTAACATGCCGATTTGATGAACCAGGGGGTCGTAAATTATTGAAAACTAAAAGGTAGCTTAGAACCCTTATTTGCAAAAATATTGAAACTTTAAGAAAAATAAAAGCTTAAAAATATACGGAATTTTATACTCTTTAATTTAATATAAGTCTGTCGTGTGAAAACTGAGGAGGTTTTAAGATATTCAAGAAAAGTTAAAATGTTTGCCGGGAAACATCGCTGCAACATCGGCACCGATTTTTACAGAAGGTATTGCAAAATTGTACCGAAAATTTCTGAGAAGCGACAGTAGGCATCAAGGCGATAAGAATTTCCAAAGAAACATAAAGCGTAAATGACGGTGAAAGTTTATTTGGTGGAATACAGATACAGCACATATTTACAACGCAGACATTTTAACATAAGAAAGAAAACGATGAGAAACTGTTATAAAAATTGCTCAAAGTTGCGGGCGCGAGAGTCATTATACAACCGACACCGATGTTTAAAGGACCGCTGGATGCACTCACACAGAACAGGTGTGCTTGCGATTTCTCCAGCAGCGACAACGATCCGTGCTACGAGATCTTCCCCTTTATCCATAGGTGTCTGATAAACAAGAGATTCATGTGGCCCCAGAAGAAGTAATCCAAGGGATTGCGGTCCGGGGAACAAGGAGGCCAATCAAAATGTCCGCCGCGTCCTCCCAGGATATGTATCATCTAGGCAGATAAGCACAAAATGCGAAAAATGTACTGATGCACCATCATGCATTAACCACATGTTCTCGCGTGTAATGGCCGGTATTCCCTGCAGTAAATCCGGAAGGATGTGCTGCAAGAAAACAAGGTACTTTGCGCCACTGAGGCATTTGGGCATAAAATACGGTCCCAACAAATGATCTCCGAGAATTCCTGCCCAGATGTTAATACTAAATTTGTGTTGCACGTTCGACGAGATAGTGATATAGGGATTTTCGAATGACCAAATATGTGCATTGCGCATGTTGAAGACGCCTTCTCTAGTAAAGCAGGCTCCATCTGAGAATAAAATTCTTGCAGGAAATAACGCATTTTCCTGTGTGGCATCAAGCATCCAGCGTGTGAACTCAATCCAACGTGGGAAATCGTCATCGCATAGGAGTTGGATTTTCTGCATGTGGAGGGGATACATGTTTTTAGCATGAATGGCTTTCCACGCCATTTCGTGCCGCATACCCAATTCAGCTGCAACTGATAGCGTTCTTGTCGATGGGGTATCGGCAAAGCGTTGCAAAACTCGGTTTTCTGTTTCAGGTGTGCGCACACTGCGTTCTTGCCCTGCATTTGGCCTCGTTATTTTGAAGGATCCTGTCTCTCGCAACTGTCGATCAATATTTGCAAAGGGGCTGTCGTGTGGACAACACCTACTTGGATATTGGTCTTGGCATATTCTTTGTGCTAGGCGTATATTACCATCCGCTCGGCCGTAAATTAAATGCATATCCACATATTCGTGAAATCGGACATGTTGTTTGCCAATGAAACTTAGCGACTATCAATTCTGCACTGCTCTTTAATAAATACAAGCTGCTTTTATACTTCTCGAACCATGAATTCTGCAATTCTCGCTGCTTTTATATTCCTTGAACGCATGGAAAATTTACATACGAGAAAGCTTCTTCTTCTTGACTACCTTGTTCCAAATCCTCGCATTCATAGGGCCATTCTCTTCGCCAGGCTAATTGTCTCTTCGATGTCTGTTTATGCAATTTTCACAGAATAAACATCTCCTGCGACCCTATCTTTTATGATAAGTTTTCATCTTCTTAATGCCTACCATCACTTCTCAGAAATTTTCAGTAGAATTTTGCAATACCGTTTGTAAACATCGGTGCCGATGTTGCAGCGATGTTTCCCTGCACAAATTTAATTTTTCTTGAATATTTTTTTACCTCCTCAGTTTTCACACTACAGACTTATATTAAATTAAAGAGTATAAAATTCCTTATATTTTCAAGCTTTCATTTTTCTTAAAGTTTAAATACTTTTGCAAATAAAGGTTCAAAACTACTTTTTCGTTTTCAATAATTTACGACCCCCTGTTTCATAAAATAGGCATGTTACTTACATGAAAAATAGTGTTTAAGAATGCGCTTTCACTTAAAAAAAAATCATAATTGAACCACCATTTGTTATTTTTTTATTAATTTTTTACAGTTTTCAACAGTTCTCCGACTCCCTATATTTTTGCGATTTTCACCCCCTAAACGTCGTTGAGACCCCATGTTGTAGGGTGATTCTTTATCCTCTTGATGCCTATTATCACCCCTCTGCATTTGTCGGTCGAATTCGATAACCTGTATAGCGATTGCAGCAAAAATAATCAAGCAGTCTTCCTCAAACTATAATGCAAGACATTTAATTCTCAATTAATTGAAATTCTTTTAATACAAATTATCAAAATAACGTAACTCATATATGTATGAATGAATTTTTGAATTATTTGTGAGTGAATTTACATATGTATGAAATATTTCACTACCATCTGCATTTATTTTATTTTATATGAACAATTTTAAAATATATCCAAATTTCAATAAAAGGCATATTTCTAATAACATGTTTTCTGTATTTTACTCAATATTTTGCTATAAATATATATAATGTAATTTTAAATAGCCATGTTCCATTCCCTCAAAAAAAAAAAAAAAAAAAAAAAAAAAAGCGCATTTTTTTTTTCTTTTTCTGAATTGGTTTGAATTAGTTTTTTTCAATAATATAAATATCCAATACAAAAACTGCCATTTCCCATGAAGGTAAAATATGTCAATTTATTGAATACTTTTTTTCGTGTGAAGGTGAATATTTTTAAATCCTTTTATGCAAGGCCTTATAAACATGTATGAGGCACTGTACGAGGCTTCATATAATACATTTAGAATTTTAATACAATATTTTAATCATTAAAGATGTATAAATTATCATCTTAGGATATTAAAATGCATACATGTTACATTTCTTTAAAGGATTGAGAAATTATGTATATTTAAAGTAAGTTATATAGAAGTTTCACACAAGCATAATAAATAGCAGTTAGTTCGTAATAATTAATTTTGAATACAAGCGAAGTCAGTACATTCAACAACTATATTTGTTGACGATTATTTCCGTATCAAATAAATGTTTTAAAATTTCAGTTCTTAAAATATCTCCTAATTTTATATAAATCTTGCCCTGGTTTTATATTAATCTTCAGTTTCTAAATATTTTCATTACATTGCAACTTCATCTCTACACATACTATAGTGAAGTAAAAAAGAGTAATATCTAGTTTTCATTCCTTTTAACAATTTACTATTTTGTTAAAATTTGTTTTTAAATTAAAAGAGCTTTCTAGAAGATGAGATACTGAAATTATCTCTTAAAACTTACCAAAAATTAAATGTTTTGTTATTTTATTTTCTGGAAATATTTAATTTAAACAATATTAATAAATAAATATGCTGTATATTCCTGGTTCATCGTAAACTGATTTTCTGAAATACCTCTGATATCGCCAATTCAAAAAACAAATACTTTAATGTAGGGAAATAATTAGAATTATTCCCATGAAAACGCAGATTTGTTAATGAGTAACTGATATGCTATTATTCATGTACTAAAGTTTTGAATTCGTTTTGTATTAAAAACATTTCAAGCTCCCCCCCCCTCCCTCAAAAAAGTCAAGAACCTATTTTAGTTTAAAAGCAGGAAGTTTTATAAAATTTAGTGTTTATATTCTACTCATTTTTCTCCCATTGAGATTACCCACTCACAACCTATGGGCATAATCAATCAATGTCAACATTTGACAATAAAGGTTTTACCATAGAATGAGTTGATTTTTTAGTGATTCACTTGTTGCTACATTTTAAAATTAGGATTTATCAGATACTTATTTTGCTTATAAAGTCTTTACTCATAATTTGAAATTTTACAATATTTAACAAATATCTTCATTACATTATGAAAAAAAAATTTCAGAAAGATTTTTTTAAATTTTATTTTTAACTTCATAGATGTGGCCTTTTATGTTGGATATTGCCAATGAACTAGTCACATTTTCCAAAAAAATATTCTGTTAACTGAGCCCAAACAACACACTGCAAAAATATGCTGTGTAGTAAATTATATGAGGCATAAAATTGGGAAATGGCATTTTTTACATTGCTAGATAGTTCAAGTACCACTATACTATTATTTTTTTTTAAATACAAATCTTCAAAATCATAAATAATTTTGTTAAATATAAAATTTGTTTCCATTTTGACACTTTTATTTTATTCTTTTGAGTTATAAATATATGATATTTCCTCAGTGATCCATATGTCAATGATATAAATGAATTTTATTAAATTTACCAATTTTATAAACTATTCCAAGCACTAATAAACTAAGTTTGTTTCATTTGCAAAATTAAGAAGAAAAAAAACTATATCTGGGAGGTATTTTATAAAATTAATTGATAACCAGAAGATTAAGCTATTTATTAACTATGCAAAGAGAAATCATTAAGTAATAAGTTTAAATGTCAATAACACAGAATCATTAAAAAAACACAATTTGTGAAAAGGAATAATGTAAGAAAACTCTACACATCTTTATATGAGTTGAAAGGGGGAAAAAAAAGCTCAGCATTACTTTTAAGAACCTTTTTATCAAGCATTAAAAAGTGATGAAATATGCAGACAATGAATAAATAATGTAACAACATTATAAATTTCTATAATATATTTCTACCATCTGCCTCTCAAGAATTTTTATACAGATTTCTGTCTATTCGCCCCCCCCATAAGAATGTACACTAAACAAATGAAATACAATTCTTTTTATACTATACAAGAGATCCAGTTTCACTTTTATATACAATACAGTTACTGCCTGGAAAATGTTTCATTTCATAACTATCACTTACTGCTTTGTTGTATTGATGATTTCTTGAGTGGATTTATCTTGTTGCTATTCCCCCCCCCCCCTTCATAAAGGAACTTCCTAAAAGTTAAAAGCTTAAAAAGAAAGCCAGAAATTTTTCGACAATCTTTTCAGCTAAACCATTGGGAATTTGTTCCTTTATTTAAGGCGGCAGAAAAAAAATACATAAATTCAAATACATTCAATATAAACTGTAGTGTAAAAATTTAAATTTTGTCACTTACCTTTTCTTCACATCTTCAAGGCACTCCCTTTATAAAATTAGCTATTCTCACTGAGATTAACAATCATAACTTGCATTGAATCTTCTGTCAAACTAACGTAAAAGAATTTCATAAAAGTTAAGCTTAAGTGAAAGCTAGAAATCCTTCGATAATCATACAAAATTAACCATTAGGAATTATTTTTTATGGTGTTTAAAGAAATAAGGGATAATTCCCATTAAGATAAACAATTAATAAAATTTATGATTCTTTAATTAATATCAAAATATTGATTAAAATTTTTACAATAAAACACAAATTAGTAATCTGTTCAAACATTAGGGCTCTAAATGCAAGTATATTGAAATTATGAGATAAATAAAATTTATTTAATTTTTGTGTGCATAAAAACAGATTCCATAATTAAAATCATCAATTTCTTTTACATGAGGTAGAAAAACTATCAGCCATATTTCTGAATTAAGCAATTTATTCAAAATCCTAGACCACTTCCTAATCAAAATTGCAGTATTATTATCTGGTCTACCACTAAGTGTATTAAAATGTTTTAAGGTTTATATTAATGATAATCAAAGTCCCATGACAATTTAAATCAATAAGGATAATTAATAAATCTAGATTTGGCAACTCTTGAATCCAAGAAAATTTATGAATATCCTTCTGGTTAAAAATTAAAACTGACTACAAGGATTCTCTTGCAGTCAGTTGCTTTACAATTTTCCAAATTTCTCTACAAAGGTACAATCTGCTTTATAACACTATCTAGTTCATCAATTTTTTTTTCATTTAATCTTTTCTGTTCCCCACATTTTTTATGAAATGATTGTTTTCTCTTAAGTCTTTGAGAAGTTTTAAAAAATTTAATCTGTGGGGAATTTTTTTGATTGGGAGCAACATACACCTGAGGTGCAACAAGAGCAGGATCATTTTTCTGATTCCACACACACATACCTGATACTAGAGTATTTAAACAACTTACCACATCAGTTAGCCTAGTTTCTTGAATACGAGGAATTTTAATTCCAAAATCTCGGAGCATGGCTTTTTATATTCAGTTTTTTTTGTATTAAAATATTAAGATAAACATTTTTAAATTCCAAGTTTAAGATTTAAGGGTCAATCCCTTGTGCATTTCTTTGATTTTCAACAGCATAAGAATCATCTGTTAGGCATGTTTTAATTTCAGAATACAATAAATGTACTTTATGAATATGCTTGCAAAGGTTACTGTTTTCTTCACAAGAACACACATATAAATGGCTACACATTATTGCACATTTAATATCAGTACATTTAAAACAGCAATGTTCTAATAAAAGACAAATGTCAAATTTAATTTTACTAATTTGTTTTACTGTTTATACTATTCCTCCCTCTTTTTTTTTGTCTGTGAATTTACTAACCATTGATCATCATGTTTAGCTATATCCTTAATTGGAATTTCTACTCCCGTTTCACGCTTTTCTTTAATTATTATATTGAAATTTCAATTTAATGGAACATTATTTTCAACATTAGAAGAATACTTTAAAAACCTATCTGTTTCCATCTTTAGAAGATTTGAAATTAACTTATCTATGCACCTACTGAATTTGCATTCAAAATACAGTTTTTATACGCAATAATTATTTGTATAGGTGGAAACTCTCTATAGTAGGTAGCCTATAATACATTTCCAGCAGAATAATTTTTTACAAAATAAATAAAATTTTGACATTCATTTAAATATTTACTAATGAAAGTTCAGATTTTATATTAAAAGAAAAACCATCATCATCAGTCACAAATGTATTCACTTTCATATCGGGAATTTAACAATGTAAACTGGGAAATAAAACCCCCAATGTATGAAAATCTAAATCATTTGTAATAAAATATGCAACAGGATATCACTGATCATAATCATCCTGCAGATGCAATGAAAGAAGGAAAAAAAATCCTAATGGCTTATACCATGGATAGTATTAAGCAATTAGAAAACGAGGATTGCATAAAATGTTTTCCCACAGAAAACAGTTTTTAGAATATGAATGATTTTGAGGGCTTCCACCATTTATTTCATACAATATATATTATTTCATATAATTAGCAAACTGTAAATTTTTTTTATGTGGGAATACCACTATAAACATTTTCAACGAATTATTCCTATTTACCTTCATAGCTCTTCCATGCCTTTGACCAGTATAAAAGGATGCAACAGGTTGAGAAATAGATAATATAGCAGGAATAGATGGAGAAACTGAATGAGATAGAGATATAGGAATAGACGTAGAAGCTAAAAGAGGTGGAGTTGTAAGAATTGATGGAGGAATTAAAAGGAGTGGTGGAAATGTAAGTAGAAAAAATTAAATGCATGGCATGACAGGTATTACAAATTGAATATTACCTATAGAAGGAGAGGACAGAGAAGGAATATCTTCCTTGAGCAGAATAGCTGACTATTGCTTTGGCCGAGGAACTGGCCTCGCAGACTCTTGCTTTGGCCAAGCAGAAGTAACAAAGGCTGTAGGGGAAAATGGCATTGGAGAAAATTTAAAATCAACAAAAGAAAGACCAGTATTGGAATACCGAGTCTTTTCAATCTGTGAAAATAAAAATAAAACCATTTAAAATTTATCAACTTCAGGCTAACATGAATTTTTAAACTCATTGTTAAAAAAAAAAAAACTAATAACATACAGTCTAATGTATTCATACACACCTTTTTAGAGGCTACATCAGCTGAAATGCACCCTGTTAAGTATCCAAAAAAGCAATGCAAGCCATCTCTTGCAAAATAATTCTTCCAAGATGGATGGTAAGAGTTGCAAAAGAAAAACATATGATAATAATAACACAGTTCGAGTGAACAGTTTATAGCTTGAATCTTATACTTTAGTACCTGTAAATGATACTGTTTTCTTACACTCCTTTCTGCGAAAATAAAAATATCTTGGAACAATATTCGAGAAAATTATTCTTGCACCTGTGTTACGAAATAATACCTCAGTGGCCAAAGCTCTATATTTTTGAAATATTACTTCAATACTATCCAAAAATGTATTATTTGTGCCAACATGCACTAAGACTAAGTCATAATTTTTGTGTACAGAAATATTACTAGCTAATAGTTGCACCAGGATGGGAAACAATATCCAAATGAAAGTCCAACAATTTAACAGATATATACTTATTCAAGTATTTGATAACGGAATCACCAATAAAGAGATTGGTGAATAAATAGTGAGATAAAATGGAATTCTTTCGAAAGCTAGCAATAGTAACAAAATTCTGTAAAAACTGCCAAAAGAGCACAAGGAAAAAATTTTATAAGAGTCAATACACTGAAAATGTTCCAAGACTTTTATTAGGTACCACAATTAAATTAAAAATTATCAAGTTTAATATATCACTGCATAATGAGCAAATTAAAAACACTGAAATAATATACAAAAAATTTTTAAAAACAAATAATTTAAGAAGTTAGCACTAATCTGAAAATCGGAACTGAAATCTTTCAGATTATAGATAGTAATAAGATCTAATTAATCTCAGGAAAAACAGTCAAATTAAATATAAAAGTTTATAATTTAAACTACAAGTATAAATAAACTTTTTCGTTTCCTAGTTAACCCTAATTAGCACGTTTAGTAACACTAATTCTAAATATCAAGATAAGAAAAAAACTTAAATAATATGAATAAAGAATGAAGGATAAATAAACAATAAAGATTAATATCATAAGAAGGAACAAAAAATTTATCTCTACAAGCAGATAATTGGTGTAAGAATTCAATACACACGACTCTTGTACAGGTAAATAGAAAATAAAAACCATTCAATAAATATTACTTGATAAAGCCCCGCTAAATGACTAGTCTGGCATCAGCAATGATGCGTCATGCTGCTGAATTTTGGTTTATATCCGGTAGATCGGAGGTACACATCTGGTGGCAACGATTTACTCGGCAACGGTAACGTCGTGATGTTTCGGAGTTCCGCGATGTGACAAAGTGGTCACGAGCACCTCCACATCATAATTTGGAATAGTTATTTTAATTTGTTAGTTTAGGGAGAAGTTAAATTTAATTGAAACTAGTTTGTACGAGCGCAATAAAGCTCTAACGTCATGCAATTTGGTATTTAATTTATATTATTATTATTTATGATAAAATTAATTGATTACAATAATATAATATTATTTATGGGATAAACTATAGGGAAATTTAATGCACATTGCACGTGCCTTAACTATGGGGACTGTTTTTAAAATAAATTTTCTGAAGAAAAAATTTCAAGAAATTTCACGCGTGTAGCTCATTGTAGCTATCTTAGACCAAAACAAATAATTTTGATAATCCACCAGATTGGTAACAGAGTTAATTAGTTCTCAGCGTTTTAACTGTGGGAAAATTTATATATTCGTTGTCTATCGCAGCTCTCGGTCGTTTCCTCGAGCTGGATACTGCTGGATCATATTCAAGTAGATTAAGTAAATTGTTACGAATCTGGGGCAGTTTTTCGAAGAATTTAATTGATGTTCTTCTAATAAATTCGGAAACAGGTTCAATTTTGAGATCGTCATGTAAAATTTTCCTCCTGATATACCAGGGGGCGTCTACAATCTTCATCAGGTGCCTATTTTGAAAAACTTGCAACCTCTTAATGTTAGTGGCGGAAGTGGCCCCCCCCCAAATTTGGGAGCCATACATTAACGATTTACTCATATGTACAAAAACCCAGAGATAGCCTACTGATGATTGGCTTAGAACGGAGAAAGCTGAGATATAATTATACTACAGTATTAATTATAAAAATTCATGATAACATAGACAGTGTTGCATCAGTATTTAGTATCGATAAAATATTATAAATAAAACTTCTCCAATTACCGAAATGTTGGAACATCAGATTCTTTAATTGATATTGAGCAGGGCAAATTTGCTTGTGAGACAAAATAATACTCTCAGTTGTAAGAAAAGAATTTTAATAAACTAATACTTACAAAAAAAAAAAGTCTTGAAAGAATTTCCTTAAATTATCGTTTACATTTTTTCAAGAAATTGTTAAGTTGAGATGTTTAAATTAAATCGTGTGCGCGACAAGCCCACCTTTTGTGTTTGAGCGTTAAAACTCAAAAATAAAACCAGTAATTAAAGATTTAATCTCTTGGCAGTCTTGATTTCACGTCCAAATCTTGGTTTTTTAGATATAGGATGATCATCTTTCAAGCTGGATTCTCTAATATCCACAAAATGAAAAGTTTTATGTCTTTTCCCCACTGCTTGAACAATTTTTCTTGCAGCCTTTAAAAATCTTTAACGAAAAGCATTTAACGACTGCATTTATTTCAAGAGAATACAAACATTGTACAGGACACAAAATCTCAGAGTTGGAGGTTTTCACTTTCACAAGACGAATTATGCTATCCTTAACGGGAAAAATCTGACTTTTCCTAGACACCAGAACAGTCTTTTTAAATTTGCATTCTGTACCAGCACTATTTATCCCACTTTAATTCCATGAATGTTCTGAATTTTCTTTGTATTTTGTTTTAAATGCTCCACTTATTTCAGCCTAAAACGTTTATGAAGGTCTTCACGAAGTCTCATTCTATACTGATATCTTTTTTGCAGACTGACAAATTGTCAAAATCAGACACGCCATATTCTTTTATTTCTTGCATAAGCATGGAAGGTATTAAAGCTTCCAGATCGATTTGTGATAGGTCTGGAATTGATGACACATTCACAAATTAAAGAATTTAGCTCTTCATAATTTAAACACGCTTTAGCTAAAATTCTTTTGAATAAATCTTTAACCTAAGCGATGAGACTCTCCTACCATCCGCTCCACAAGGGAGATGAAGGAGGTATAAATTTCTTTGTGAGACTCCACCAGTAATTACTTTCTCCCAGTCAATCTTCTGAAAAAGAGCAAAGTTCTTAGCATTATCTGAATAGACGACTGTTGCTCTACCCTGAAGAGTCGTGAATCGCCTAAGTGCTAATAAAAATTTATCCATCGTTATAAATGATACGAGTTCCAGATGAATTGCTCGAAAAACCACGCAAGTAAATAGAACGATCCAAGATTTATTTCACTTTTCAAGAATACTGGACCTGCCAACTCGATTCCCATAACTTCAAATAAGGCGGCAACTTTGACTCGATCTTCAGGAAGGGGAGCGAAATTCTATGAAATATGTTTGGTATTGAATCGTTTGTATGTAACGCACTGACGAGTCGCTTTTTGAACAGTTCTTCTGTCTTTTAATATCCAATATTTTTCTCGAAGGTTTGCAATCAAAGTTTGAATACCAGAATGCAGAAGTTCCTCGTGTTTATACATAATAAGACTTGTAACTGCAGGATGATGTGAAGGAAGGATTATTGGAAACTCGAAATCTCGCAGTGTAAATCTAGTCTTCATTTTGAACAATCCGTTTTCTATCTGCAACATATTGAAGGGTTCGGAATTTTACTTCGTTAACTGATATGAAGGAAGATTTTTGGACAGCTTACATAATTTCAGTTCGCCAGTCTTCAGCATGCCTGTTAAACGGGAAGTATCCATGATTTTACAATTTTTATAAAGCCTGATTATTCATGCAGCAACTCTTATCAGCTTTTCAGAGGAAGAAAATTTAGCTAAGAATTCGTAAACATGCTTTTATATATTAACATGATAACTGACTTTTTCATCTTATGATAAATTAGATGCAGGTCACATTTTTTCTCCATCTTTTAACCAGGTCGGACCCTCCCATCTTCGAGCAATCAGGGTTTTGATTGAACAATCTCTAGAAAATAGATCTGGAGGATTTAAATTACCAAGTACATGATTCCACTGATCTGGTTCACTATTAACTCTTATTTACTTCACTCGATTCATCATAAACGTTTTTCATTGCTCATCCTTTTTTTTTTACAGTACAAACAATACATGGAATCCGATCAGTAATAAACAGGGATTTTATTAATATCTTCGAAATCTTCACACATGACTTATTTCAGTCTCAATCCAATATAACAGTCTAGCAACTCCAATCTTGAAATTGAAATAACTTTAATACGAGCTATTCTAGATCTTTATGCAAAACTAAATTACAAGTAACTCTTATCTTTTTTGGATCTTCGGAAAATACAAGTGGCATAGGCAGGTTGATTTGCATCACAAAAGACACGTAAAATAAATTTTGAATTTTTATTTTCCTAAATCCATCTTGGTATTATTAATATGTTTAATTCATGCAACTGCTCGTTCCATTTATTAATTTCTGAACAATATCTTCTGGTAAATTTTCATCCCAATTAGCCTTAATTTTCTAACATTCTTATAACATTATTTTGGGAATCAAAGTTATAGAAGCAATAATACCAGTAGGATCAAATATCTTGTGACATTTAGAAAGAATGTGTCTGTTACTTTTGTGACTTCACATTCCACTTCATTTCGAATGTCAACTCTTAATGTATTATTCTTGATATTCCAAATAAGACCAAGGACAGGGGCATCTGGTAAGATAGAAGAAGAAGCTAGGAGACTTTTGAGATTCATCGTAGTTTTCTTTTAAGACATCAAAAAAATTATACATTACCAGCCCCTGTAGACTTTGATTAGATTCGGATCCTCTTCTTGCCACCATTGAAATCGTAGGCAATCTTTATCACTGTCATTCAGTCGAATTTGAAGAAAAGTTTTAAGATTATCAGCAATAACATCATATATCCCCATTCGGAGCCGATCCAAAATGGTTAGAATAAGTTCCACAAGGTTTGAACCTTTAACCGGGCATTCCTCTAGTTTCGGCAGATCCATCGAAAACCGGTCTGCTCTTTGCCGTAGAATTGTCTTTTAGGACAGGTCGATGCGGAAGATAGTGGCCTTCAGGGGTTGTCTATATCTTCAATACTTATTTCTTCAACTATGCCTTCTTTCTTCCAGTCCTCAAAAACATTTTCATAATCATAAAAAATACCAAGAGCTTTTATTTTATCAACTGAACTTTCGGGCCTTTTTTCTGCCAAATTTTTGTTTGTGGGCAATGCAGGATGATCTTCTAAGCAAGGTAACGGAAGCAATATATATTTTATCTTCATCTCGTTTAACATATTCAAAAATGATTCTGCAGTTTCCTTATCGAGTTCCTTTTGACTTTGTTTATGGCGGGGTCCAATATTTCAATGGTATCCAAATTCAAAAGATATCAAATACTTCTATTGTTCACATATAATGATAAAACTGTCATATAACTATCATTCTCCATCATTTAATTTACCTATGAGAGTCCATCTAAGTAGAGTTTCCATGGCAACTAAGTTGCAAGACAACTTCAAAATTTTTTCCAGTATAAAGTTTTTCTGCTATATCAATACCTATCAATAAATGAAATGAAGATGTTGAACTCAAAAGGGATGCTTCTTGATCACTATGAAATGTGCCTTTTTCTTTAATTTCTTTTGTCCAGGATCCATAAACTGTTCTTGGGATATCAGCACATATGCTCTTTTGATCAAAAGCCTCAAAAGTGCAATGATAGTCCTTCTAAGCTGCTCACATAAACATAATATTAATGATGTTTTTAATGACCCTCAACACCACCAAAAATATTGTGGATAATTTCTTCAACTCTAATTGCTTTATAATTCATCTTCTCTACAGCTTCTTTACTTATATAAGATTTTTGACTACCTGTATCAATTAATGCTCTTACACGAAATCTTCTTCTCCACGATTTACTTGCAGAGCAAGTGGGATTGAGAAATGTATTGATCTGTTCAACACTGCTATCACTAGTTACTTCTCTAAACTTGGAAGGTCCAACAGTCCTTACGTTAGGACACATCACAACATGATGCCTTTTGCTACAGTTCTCATGATTGACTCGAACTCTGCATAGCTTTGAAACATGACCGATATTGAGGCACTTGTAACAATAACCTTGCTTCTTTAATCGTGCAGTTTTCACATTTAAATCCAAATTTCTGGAAAAACGAAAATCTTTTGACTGGTGATTTTCTTTATCATAGAAAATACACTTGAAAGAAGAAACAGAGTTTCAATTTCTTGAAAACAATCTTGCAGCTGCTGGATTGCCTTTTTAAAAATTTGCCTTGCATCGTATTTCCTTTCAAAGAGAAACCTTGCACAGCAAGTGCTATTCTGTTTTCAACTTCGTTCTTTCATTCAACTCTCCAATCGGGATTCATCTTCAGCTTTCTTATCAGCCATCAAATGTCTATCATTTCTCCCAGGTTCTTAAAATTTCATAACTTAAACATGATTCGAAGAGGGGAAATAACATAGCAACATAAATTGCTGTAGTAACACCAAGAGTCACTAATGATCTGAGTTGAGTTTCAATGCTATTTTCTGAAATAGTTGAAAGCTTCACTTGTGTTTCTTCAAGATAAAATGAAAACCTTGGTTTCATCATTTCTCGAACATAATATTCAACTAAGATATCATCTTTGCCGAACCGGGATTTAAAACAGTTCATTGCTTCATAATAGATACCGTTGGCTGGCGAAAAACTTACAACCAATTCACGGGCTCTGGAACTCGGAATAGTTGCTTGCACCAAATATTGGAATTTGTCGATTTCATCAAAGTAATTTTTTTAACTGTCCCCAAAACGATAGCCAGTCCTTAATTTCTCAGCCAAATCTTCAGCTCTAAATATGGTAACTTGAATTTTCTTTTGGAGGTTAAACGTACGAACTAGTATCATTTTTTTCAATAGTACTCTCGTACTTTGTTTTAAAAATCAAATTCAGTGACTTGAATTTTTAATTGTATTCATCCGCTGCATTAGTTTCAATATCCACATCTTCAGTATTTATTTCAATTTGTAGCATTGAACTAAGAATTTGTTCATTTAAGGCACAGAGTTCATTATACTTTTCTCCAATTAATTCAAAGTTCGACAATAAATCAAAATCTTCCGTTAAATTGTCCCCTGCAATTGAAATATCATCATTAATAGAATTGTATAAACGCGTAAATGAAGCACGAGCAATAGTTCTTTTTCTTTTGAAAATTTCCATTTCAGATTTCCATATATATAAAATGACTAAGGGCAAAAATTAATTTCAAATATTCACTTGCCTCTTTCCACTTATTTTCCACATCAAAACATACGAATCCTATTGTCGAATGCTATTAGTTATGTTGCATCAGCATTTAGTATCGACAAAATGTTATAAATAAAACTTCTCTAATTACTAAAATGTTGGGACATAAGATTCTTTTAATCCGTAAGATTGATAATAGAACTAAAGAAATTTGCTCGTGTGACAAAATAACGCTCACAGTTGTAAGAAAAGAATTTTAATAAATTAATATTTGCAAAGAAAAAAAAATTTCCGAAAGAATTTCCTTAAATTATCGTTTGCGTTTTTTAAAGAAATTGTTAAGTTGAGATGTTTAAATTGTACGCGACAGTGAAAAAGGACTAGCGTACTTATACTGACATTTGAATCACTTGGTACAAGTACAGCAGTTCCGATGTAGTAAAACGAAAAAGGATCTAAATCTATTTTTACTTTTTTTCCCACCAAGCAATGTTCACAATGATACATTTCAAAATGTATGGTATAAAACAATGAAGTACCATGTCTGACAAGAAAAATTGCTTCATCAGAAATTTCTTGAATTATGAATAATTATAGTCTAGTTTCTAAAATACATAGAGTGACTACTAAATGTTGTTAGAAATCTAGCTTTATTTTGTTTGACAGATATAAAATAGAAAATGATAAATATGCTAATGTAAGGAACGTCACAAATGAATGATTACGTTGAAATAATTTTATTCGAAAAAACCGCTGGCTTTATTGATGATCACAGATAATCTCTTAGGCCACTGTCCGATTGCAGCACGAATCATTTTTAGAGGTTATCTCTTACAATTGCTCAATAGGAAAGCTTTAAAAGAGCCCTGCTTCTGTACTGCTTAGCATTTACTTTGGTCTCTAAAATCTTCCAGATACAACAGGGTCAATTCAAATTACGTAAAAGTCATGTGACACTTATCACTGCACATGTCTTCTGAAGTAGCATCTGCATTGTTAGCGAAGTTGGATCTGTCGGTAACGTCTTTCGCCAACATTCTATTTACTTTTTGTCGCTATTATTGTACTTTCTAATCATATATTCTTTTAACTACAAAAATGTATTTGACTTTCAAAGCGCCCATGTGATGTAAAATAGTATTTATTTAAATATCTAAGCACCTTTTTATATAAGCATTAAATGCATGCATATCTTATTTATTATTGTTTTTCTGCAGTAAAATAGAATTTGTCTTCGTTGAAGCAATTTGCTTTTAAAAAACAAGCTTGCGACTTAATTGCCCCTTTAATAAATTGGGGGACTTACAAGGAGACAAAAATAAATTTAAAAAAAGTTTTAAATAGCCCCTTTATATTTCTCAAAAAAATTTTACATAAAAGTCGCCCCCCCTAATTTATATTTTAGATTAAAAAAATGCTATTATTTAAAATATGTCTTCAATATAAATTATTTTAATTTTGTGAGTTTCGAATAAAGCTATTTATTAAAAGATCTAAAATATCTTTAATGACTCAGCAAAAAATGTGATTTCATATTATTGATTATATGTGTTATCTTTTAGATTATAATTGTGTTGAGAAAATGAATTCCAGCTCTTCCTTGTTTCATAACTGATATTAGGTTCTTGGTATGTAATCCGAGGGGAGGGGCATGAATTACATTAATTTTGTCAGAGAATTGTTATTATGATTACGCTGAGCTTTTCTAATCAGACTTAAGTTTTCTAACAATGATAGTTTATTTTGTGCACACAAACACAACACTGAAATGAACGTAAGACACAAACACATATACGGGGTGGTCAAGAAATAACAGAAGGTGTTCGAAGCCCTGTAGCGGGTTATTTACTGGACGAAATATAACAAAATTTGGCCACCATACATGTTAAAGTATGCGGTTTCGATTTGTCAAGGAAAAAAAAAATAAGTACCAAAAAACGCCAATAGGAAAAATTCTGGCGCTGCGATCGGAAATTTCACCATATTCTTTTTATATAGGGTATTTTGTGACACAATATCGAGGATAAAAGGAAAGGTTACGGTAATTCAGGTCATTCTTCAAAAATTCACCCGTCGATGGCTTTGTCACTACGTGAACGTGCCTTGTTAGTCAAGCTGTTTTATCAGCGGGATGAAAATACCAGTGCTACTCTTCATGAATACCGGCGGTTAAAACAGTTACGTAGAGGACCGATGACCATAACTAACTTACAAAGAATGGTAAGATCAGAAAGATTTGAAACAACAGGAATTCTTGGTGCGCAACCAGGTCGAGGACGTAAAGGTATCAAGCAGGAACAAGTTGAAGAAATTTCCACTGCCGTTTATGTATCAGGCGATAGCAAATAAACAGGCTACCAGCAGTGCACATTCAATATCATTACAAAGAGATATCCCGTTCTCAACAGTGCAGAAGATACTGCGTAAGATTCTGAAATTTTATCCGTATAAGATAACACCCATGCAAGAATGCCCGGGGATAGAAATACCCAATTTGAGTTAGCTTTGAGATTTTTGGCTTGATTTTAAGTGGATGACGAATGACCGTGGCGGATATTCTGAAGCGATAAAGCTCACTTTCATGTGCACAGAAGAATAAGTGACGATATACTGCGAGCCACCGTCAAAAACCTTCCAATCCACTTCCAATCGAGCCTTAGTGACAACGCCATCAACGGGAGAAATTTTGCAAAATGACTTGAATTCCCGTAACCATTCTTTTTATCATCGATATCGTGTCACAAAATACCTGTATATGAAAATAACATGATGAAGTTTTCGATCGCAGCGCCAGAATTTTCCCCATTGGCGTTTTTTGGTACTCATTTTTTTTTTCCTTGGCAAATCGAAACCGCATGCTTTTACATGTATGGTGGCCAAATTTTGTTATATTTTGTTATATATATTATTTTGTCATATATATACGCATCAAGAAGCGCGTCCCTCTTTCAAAACGATTTACATGATTATTGTTGATTCTAAATAAATCAATGACTCAACTGCACCACCTACTAATCTCATTAATTCAAAACATACTGGCCAGTGATGAGCAATCGGTCATCACAAGCTTTAAAATTATCATCAGGAATTACATAATATTCAATACTACTAAAGATGAATTTTTTAACAAACATTGAATGATAGATTACAAAAAATAGAAGTAAAAAATGAAAATTTCTAATTCTGTAACAATTATCAAAAGCTGCAAAATAAAAATTGTTAAAATACTTACAAGGACCTAGACAAAAAATATACTTTCAAGAAACTAAAATGCAAAACAATTAAATATATGAACTAGAATGGAATATTTTTAGAGTCATTATATCATCATATTGGCAGAATCTTAACGGTGGAAGTTTGCTGATAGGACGTTTGAGTTCATCATTCACAGTTTTAGACCTACAATAGACACTTTTCTAACAGCACCTGGATGGAGTTTAATCCCTATACCTAATCTCCACTTTAAAGGTAATAAATAATCATCTTTTAAGAGTACAAAGCCACTAATATTAAAGTTTGATTCGTCATTTTGTCACTTTGCATGTCCTTGTTACAGAGGAAGATAGCCTGATGACCAACATTTTCAAAAATGGTGAAAATTTTGTTGAACCTGTTTCCAACGTGCACTAGGTGTTATTTTATTATCATATAAAGTAGGTTTGAAATGGCTGTTAGAGCAGTCTAATAAGTAAATGACCAGGAGTCAAAGGATTAAAATCATTGGGATCATTGTAGATTGTTACAATAGCTCTGAAATTTAAACAAAATTCAACTTGAGTTGTTGAGTTTTTTTTTAAATGAGCTCTAATTGTTCGTTCCAAGTAGTTTGTTTAGTACCATTCTCCCATGGACTCTTGAAATAAGAGTCAGAAGGGGGCATTGAATTTCCATATGTAGTTTCTTATGCCAAGTGATTTTGAAAATCTTTAGAGGATATATTTGATGCCATAAATCTTTTACGTTCACGATATACACCTTTGAAGTTAGTTCCATAATCAGGAAACACTTCCTACGGTTTGCCTGTGATTTTTTTATGATGTTTCTGAAGTAAGATATCTCAGTGCTTCCAAGTGTACTGCTTTAATAACGAAACATATGAATAAGTCCACATAGTACTTGATAGACCTTAAGCATTCTCGTTTATGAAGTCTCACAAGCAACAGCCCTGCGTGATCAAGGCCTACATTTGGAAAAACTACAACTCAAGCTACTGGAGGATCAGTTATTAGTTGAGATGCAGTATTTATGCTGTTCTTGAAACATTTTGTGTAATTTCTAATAACTCTGTGTACTGCTTCTTTATAGTTAATTATCCAATATTTCTGAAGGATAGTAGTATTAGTAAGCGATTCATCACCAGGAAGAGTTTAATGAAAATATTTAAATATTAGTTTAGTTACATGGTAATTTTTAGGACGAATTACCTGATGCCTCTAATTTTCTGTACGCTTATATTCTCTAACCAATTCCAACACGCAGAATATTTTCATTATCTATAAAGGAGTGGAAAGATATAATTTTGCTGCTGGAACCGAAATTTTTTCTTGCTCTTAGAGTCGAGATTTCTTCTTTAAATTAATCTTCCTGCACTGAGCGTTCAGCAAAATTGGTAGCTCTGTGACGTTCAGGAACGTTAAAACTTCTTCAACCTTTCATGTTGAAGAATCCATATTGTTCACAAATCGAAAACACCTTGCAATTACAGTTTAAACATACACGCAGGCTGAAAATTTCACCAAAATGTCAAATTCATTTTGATTAACGGATGAGTTTCATATAATAGTTTTTCGATGTTCTTCGAGAGAGAGTTCTAAAAGTTTAGGGTATTAAAAACAGGCTCAACTCTTTGATAATCAATTTTATCTTGCTTTAGCTAAGATGAACCATGAAAACAAAATTATTCATTGTCCATAAGAGTTTTCATTTTTGCTTCTTGAAACAAGATTTGCGCCATTTTCAGTTCCTTTGGAAAGCTGCCACTAAGAGGAGAGATTGAATTATGTATCTTTCTTAACACAATTCGCTGGAATTAATTTCCCATCTATGAATGTATGAAGCACCTTAATTTTCTGGATTACATCAGTAATTGAGTTGTTTTGTTTTGAATTGTAATAATTTTTCCCATAGAAAAGCATACAATATCTCTACAGACTAGATACTGTGTCAGGACACAGATTTTTTTCAAATCACATGAATGCAATATTTGAAAAATCGAAGCGTGACCTGGTTGAATGAATATGAGTACAAGTTCACTGTATCCCTTCACATGATTACAATATTTTTTAGAGGAGCAAATATGGTATTTTTCTTTCATAAATCCTGGATTTCCACATCCGTAAAAAGTAACTGAAGTTTGTTCTTGACGTCCAAAGTTTCATTTTTAGGAAATATTGAAATTTATGTTATTCTTCTGTTTCAGAAGGTCTCTTTTCATGTATCCAATATATGGATTTCTTCTGTTTATACCTTTAGCATCTTCATAGGCAACCAGTTTGTCTGCTACCTTCAGCAGTGTAAATCAATCATGCCAATAGTCAAAGAAACTCTCTTTATATTCGGGATGTGTTCTTTTCTTGATTCGATTTGCTATTACTAAATCTGCCAATTGTTCAAATGTTGTAATACATAATCTTGATATTGAATCTTCAAAGAAATTTCTCCATTCAAAATAAAAGACATGCCAAGTACATTTTTTCGATGTTGTGAAAAAAATTGTCGGGATTTTTCTATATTCATTTTAAATTGCTTAAAAATCAAATCTTCAAAATATTCAAAGTCTTGAGCATCTTTGTTTGACTTCCTAGCAATTAATTTACTATATTGTTCTGGAGGAAGCCTATCAAATACACAAATCACTTTGTTTTAGATACATCGAAGAAACTTAACTGCCTTTCAAATAAGTTCAAATATAAACTAATATCACCCTCTTTAGGATCAAATTCATGAACCTTTCTGGGCTCTGAATCACAATTTCCAATTTAAACTTTCCTAAATTGAAAGACCTTATCTTTCCTCTAGCGTAATTCTTTTCTTTCTCCGCCGTAACTCTTTTCCTTTTTCAGTAGAAAGTCTTTTTTCATTTTCCTTTCTACTACTACTAATTACGATTGTAAATAATTTTGTCTTAAATATCTCATCATAATCTGCACTTTTTAAAATTGCACCTTCTATTTTTATAACTTTGAAACTATTATCGATTATAAGACCTAATTTTACAGCAAATCCAGTTAATAATTTCTTCCTTTAGCAAGATGCGCCATTTCAAAAGTCAATACAGTTTTAAAAAGACTTAAATGCATATAACACAAACAGATTTCAGAATTGAAAGGCAAAGATTTGCGTTTTAAGTCAGGATTGACTTATTTTTCAGTATGAAAAGAATTTGTTATCCCTTTAAATCCTGAAATGAGCTTCGAATTGATCACCATTTTATAGCAATTTATTAAAGAATAATCTTTATATGTTATCAAATATTATTCGTACCAGAATCAGAACGCATCTGAATTCCAATTAATTGGTTATAATGTTGAAATATTTTCAGAAACTAAACATTTGATTTTTTAAAATAAATTTATAATTTAAAATTTAAATTATTATAAATCAAGTTAAAAAATGTTGATATATGAATTTTATTACATTTTCTGTTTCTTAGTAACAGATGGCAAAATTAACTAGTGTTTAGCCATATTTTCCGAACTGCAAAGTTTTTTCAAATAAGGTAACCAAATGCATGAAAATACTTTGATTTCTGTAGAGAGGAAAAATAAAAAAGTTAAATAAATTAAATTTCTATCCGGTCCCATAGAGAAAAAACTTCAGTTATTAAATAATTTTGCTTATATCCATCTGTGGATATATAAGTTTCTTGCCTCTATCTGTAAAAATTGCTGAGATATTAAAAAACAAATTTATTGACTTAGATCATTTTCCTCTACTTCTGACTAGTGTTTGAGCAAGATTTCAATTGAATTTTTCAGGGATAATATACACATTACGAAAAATTACCAAAAGGGCAGAATCAGAAAATAAGAACGCGTTTATTAACTGCCTTAATTTTTAAAAACGGTCAGACAAGTCAGAAATACATAATGCATTTTTAGAAAATTTCCATTGATGATGAACTTTTTTTTTTTTTTTATGAAAAATGGAATTTTGCCATTCAGAAGTGAGAGTTTTGAAAATTAATTCTTCTTTGGCAATTAAAGCGACATTTGTCAGTCCAAATTGCAGTTCTCAGAAACGAAGGATGTGATTTTACATGAAACTGGGCGGGTTCCTGTGTGAAACGAAAACAAACAATCGCTCATCTGGCCGGAGAGTTGGATTTGTGACGTCAGAATCGACAGCTTCTCACTAGCTCTGTTTTTGAAATAGGAACGCTTATTTCTCTGCGGAAACTCAACAGATGCACAAAATTTTTTTGAGTACTTATAAACGAATGAGTTTTTAATATTGGCGATTAATTAATATAAGCATTTGGTGGAAATATTCAAAACAACTTACATTTCATTAAAAAAAATCTTTGTCTCAATTTCAGTGCGATACGATCCATTCAATGCATGCGTTTGGGTTTTGATAAAAAATGATCCAAAGTTTCGAGATAGCGTCAGAAATTGATAATAAGAAGAAAACTGTAAATTTTTAAATTTGGTTTTCATACATTTCTATCTTTAAACTGAAATATATATAATTAAATATTTAAGTTAGAAACAACTTTCCTTATCACCTGTTTGAGGATGAACTATACTACCCCTTTTGAAAATTGTTATGGGAAGGCGGGTTCCCTTGTAGGTCTGCTTCCTTCAACCACAAAAGGATCAATATTCTAAAGTTGATAATTTTCATCTCAAATTTTTAGCTTTAACATGATTATTCTTTATTTTAGTGTAATTATTCAAAAACATATTAGCTGAAATGGAAATAAATTGCTTTACAATTAATATAAAATTATTTTTACTGTCATAGAGGAACAGAACATAACAATTCCATTTTTCCAAAAACCAGATGTTCTAACAGCTGCTTTTGATTATTAGTTTTCAAAAATTTCTCTTCAAATTCTTTATGAATTTATTTATTGAAAAGTTGTTAGCTTTCTACTAATATTTGTAGAGAGTATTCAGTAGGTCATTTCAAACCTGTTAATCGAAAAGCGATAATATTTGCAAGTGGTACCGATTTCATAATCTAAATCCTTTGTTGTAATAAATTTTGATCTACGAAGGTCACAACTCAATTTCTTACTAACTTTCTTAGTAATATTGTTGCCAAAAAAAAATCTATATATATTTCAATTCTGCTAAAGTTACCTCAAAGACTTCGAAAGATTTTATGTGAAATCCCCCTTTCTTTACTGCATAAAAATTTATCCAATTATCCAATTATTTCGATTCAAATATTTGATGACGTGAAATATTATAATTTCCCCCAGACGTTTGTCTATATTTCCCAAATCTTATCTGAAATTTACCTAATAATATATATTCTGGAATGCGCTTTTTAAAAATATGATCTACAATATCTGTTAATATCAGTATCAATTTTGTGCTAAACTGAAGGGTGAATTGTGTCTCTTTAGACAATTTCCCACCTTTAGCTCCTTTCTTTGGTTTTAATGACTATGTTATTGTCAAGTGAGTGTGAATTGATGAACAGTTACTTTGAATTGACAAATAGATACTTTCGTATTTTAAAGTATCTGTTTATTACGAACATTGTAATAAAATGTAGTCAATGGGTCCTATTTGTAATATTCTACATTGACTTTTACCCTTTTATCGATGAATTTCGGAGGAAGTTTTTTCTTTTCTTCTTTTTTATTTGATTTATTATTATACAAAACACAACAGATTTTTTGTTCTGATAGTGTTCGAAGTTTTTCAGATGTATCTTGGAAGCATGCTGAATATATAACATCATTAAAAAAATTCTCCGGATTCTGAAGAATCCTTTTAAGAATTCCTCGGATTCACTAATTTGTTGTACGAATTGAAATTAGACGACCAGGTCTAGGTTGATATTTACAACTGTTTGGAAACAGTAAATGATTTATAGTTCTATAAATAAATATCCTATTAAAACCAAGATCTTAATTTTTTACACAATCTGATATGTAGAGATTCTACGATCAAAGAGTTCTCTAACCAGATCATTCTTTCATCAAAAATAATTTGTAATTTTTGCTTTATATAACCAGGGGGAGAGTCTCCTCGCAACTTCCTTGCATAATATCCAATAAAGGTCTTATCTCCCATCACCTGCTTAAAATTTTGGACCTAGGGTAAGGCCGTGAAAACCTTGCGTGGCGTTGCTGAACAATAGTCACAAAAGAGAGATCTTTGGCTTGATTTTATCCTTTTTACTGAAACTAGTATATGAATACGTATTTAGATGCCTTTCTTCCTCCATCTATTGTATTCAAAATTTGACAAAAAACTACAATTGTAGTCACGAAATCTCATACCGAATTTCATTGATTTAAATAATTGCATTTATGAGTTATTGCGTTTACATGCATACGGAAGTACAGATCGACAGAAGGTCAATACTTTGACAGATTTGGCTCAGAATTTGATAAGATTCTACATTTTAAATGCTAAAACTGTGTACCAAATTTTATGTACCTCTCTGTATACGTTTTGAAGTTATAGAATACATATGTATTTGAGCAGCCAGACTTCTTTTGAAAGGATTTCGTTCATAATTTGATAGAATTTTGCAAATTTGGTCTTAAGTCCAAATACTAAATTTTGTGCGTCTAACCCAAAGCGTCTTTGAGCTATCCCAGTCACAAACAGATATAATGGCAAAAATACGTTTTTGAACTCAAGGAGTCCGAATTTTTTGACGATTACAGTACTTTCCACTGTACCTTGTATACGAGAAAGTAAAAATTGAAATTATGTCTATCTGTAAACACGATAACTCAAAAAAGGAATGTGCTAAAAAAATGAAGTTGGTCTTTGGTCTTTACACAACCACAACGATTTAGAAGGGTGAAATTTGGCTGTTAGTATTATTATAGGATTCGCAGAACCAATGATCAGTATTATCTGTATCTTTACCAATGGCCCTTATTACCTGTAGTATTAACAAATGGTATTCTCTTATAAATGTGATTTTTGGAACCTTAATTATTGCTTGTTCAGGTTATATCCATTGTACATTTAAATTATAGAAGCACCTAGAAAATAATATTGAAGATAGAGACTATACGACAATTCATCTCGTATTAAAAGTCACCTCAAATATGAGAATGGCAAGTCAGAATGGATTTCGCTATTCTCCTGTGTCATAACAAGAGTATGCATAAGTACGCTGGAAAGATCTTTTTTTACAGGAGAACACAGAGCTGGACTTAGCTACTATTCATTAGCGTACATCGAATGATGTAAATGGTGGGTTGAGATTTACTTTATCGTTTCTTAGGATTAATAATGTACACGAGAAAATTGCAAATTATCCAAAGGAAATGCTGAGATATGAATAACTAAAGTACGGAGATAAATGAAATGTGATATTTGTACCCTTTGTCATCTTGCCTGATTTTATTTCAGCTGTTATTAAGTTTGAACAAGAACTTACAAAATATATGTTTTGATCAAAATGAATATGCCAATTACTTTATTATTACTTTTTTGAAGTAAGTATAAGAATAATGGCATTTCTCTTTTTAAGAGTAATGGTCAAAACATTTATTTTTAAGAGTAATGGCATTTCTTCCGATGCAATTCGTCAAAAAAAAAAAAAAAACGATCAGGTATTAATTTTTTCTAAAACTTACCATGCTTCGAAACGTCCAGAAATCTACCCCCTCATCCTATAAATTACCCTCAAATCAAATTTTAATTTACCATCATACAAGTTCCCGAATGATTTTGTAGTATTTCATTCTTTTGTTAGAGGTAAATTGACTGAATCAAGAATTTCTTCCCCTGGCTGACAAAAAACGGGGAGGCGGGAAATTATC
>JAPMOR010085277.1:0-23201 GCA_026543865.1 Argiope aurantia
TGTGGAAACTAAGCACCAACTTAAACAGCATTTCCAGGGAAAAAAAAGTAACTGCAGGTATGATTAACCAGAATTAAAAGTTTGAGTCATCATTTAATAATTCATAAGCAAATATGATATTGATATTAGCATAATATATTTATTAGCAATAAGATCTGATTAATTCTTAATGGCATCTATCCATTCAAGGACATATTGTAAACTGATCAAGCATATACAGGTATGAAAGTTCAATTAAAGGCTCAAATTCGTAAGCTGGTAAAGTATGTGTATTAAAGAGGGAAATGCATGCTTGCCACAGTTACATTGGTAACTACTGCCTTTATAAAATAAACATTTTTTTTACTTTCTCAACGCTAATTTTTAATCTGGAAATCTTGCCGTAGTTTCCATGTACACTACAAAAGAGTAAAACTCTAGGATGTTCAATTGAGGATGAAATAAAACGTCCTGCTTTGGGATAACACAATTTGATGAAGCTCTGTATTAGTTCTACAACGCTTGTGACAGTTTCCTATTTACGATTAGGCATCTATATAGAAATATTAGTTACTGTCCGGATTTAAACTTGAAACTCCAAGCTATTAAAATTGAATGTTGTTAAGCATAAGTACTTGCTTATAAATACTTAAATATTTACTGGTTGCGGGATATTTCGCTTGTAGGTCCATATAAAATTAAAGTTATATACATCATTTCCTTATAATAAATTATTATTATGAACTGACAGATTTTAAGGTCCGAATACAGTAAACTAAACTATATATTTTCAATAAAATATCCAACAACATTATAAATGAACTCTAAAATATTAACCTGTTAACTGGGAATGTCGAAATATTTCTTCATACATGAGTTACTATTGCAATGAGCATGACGATATTTTTCGTCATGGAAATTTGCCTTAATATTTTGAATGTTCCATTGTCCCCATTGTGAAACAAGTCGAGCAAAACTTTATACCCCAGTAAAAAGGTAAAGAAAGTATCAAAGAAATAAAGACTGATTTTTAACCGAATACATAAAACGGGAAAAATTACTTCAGCTGCTGAGATTGGGAAAAAATAATATATATTTCCGTAAAAATGATGAAATAAAAATATTAACAAAGCGACTTAGTCAAATTGCTGAAATCCGCAATTAAATATATTAATTTTTATGGGAGAAACTTTATATGAACAGCATGGGGCCTCTAAATGTTTCCTACATCCGCCACTGATTCTGAATTTTTTGTTTTTTTTTTTGTTTTAAAGTTTAAGAAATTTAAATAAAACCTCCTCTCATTATATCTATTTCACCATTCTTGGCCAAGACTGTAGTGAAAAAATATATCACCGAATTCTCTGTAGATGTACGCAATAAATAAAAATCCATCGCATTTATTTGACAAGCCAAGATGTAGGAGCAGAAACTGTGGCTTGTCGAACGCTGTGATATTTGTTCCTGGCCATTAAGAATGTCGTGCCGAATGAATCCTTCGAAACGCTCGAAGAACGACAGTGACGAGGTGAAGTCAGAAGTTGAATCGAGACGTGCATCAGAACGGTAGAACTCCCACAACATTGAACATGCACAGTTAAGTAATTGCATTAAAACATTCACGAATGCATAAATGTATATTTATAAATACGATTTCATTATAAATGTATGGAAATCTATAATTAAAAACTGAGCCTTTGCATTCTGAAGGCGATTTCATTTTGGCTTTTAATTCTTGCAAAAATCGAGAAAAAAATCACATTTAATTTATATTTTAAACAGATTGTGTGATACTGATTATATAATATGACGATCGTCCGTCCATTCTTTTAAAAGAAAAAGACTTTTAATCAAGTAAAATATGAATTTTTTAAATTGAGTATTTTTTAAAGAAAAATTAAAATTTACATTGATCAATAATTTAAAAAATTAATATGGCGAATGATGAAGGTGGCGATTTAAAATTCAGCAACATTTCAGTAGCAACATGCGCAGTTACCAATTAGAGAAATGTCTGAACTTGTATTCTTTTGGCCGGTGATGCATTTACGAACTATGTGAATTCTCCCTCCAGAACATTGTACGGAATTCCGCCGTAAGTGAAGTTTATTAAAAAAATATTTAAATGAAGTTAATTTCATTTGCGAAATAATTAAATAGTCATTGATTAGAAGGCATTTTGAATTTTGAAGTAGCAGCATTATTTTCAAATTTAAATTAAAGAAATAAACTCCAAGGATTATCAAAACTACCAATAAAATAGTTGTCTCAAACTGTCAGTGAAAAAGATTAATTTGATATTTAAGAAGAAATTTAATAAATATAGTTCGAAAACACTACGTTGCTAAATGTGAAAAAAGTTCGATTTCGGTCACATGAATGCTGAAAGTGCCAAAAAAAAGTCGATAGTAAAATACATCTGATGTTTTCTAATTAGTAATTAAAAAAAAGAATATGAATTCGAAACTTTTAATTATTCTTCAATTTGCAATTTTAATGAATGTTTATACTTTTCCTTGCATATAGAAATTTAAAAAAAAATATGAGGATTAAGAAGTTTGATTTCTTAGGACCCTTCGCCTTCACATAAAATGACGCGTTTGACTTTTGCATCGAATTACTGAATTTTTAATTTTAAATTAACAATTAAGTGAAAGTTAAGTATTTTAAAATGCAAATATCACTTAAAAACACTTCATTATCTTGACTGCATTTTATTATTTCAATTCCTGTAATAATGTACGATCCAAATAGGATGTGCTATTTAATTATTGAGTAAAATAAAATCGAAAGCCAAGGGCTTCAATGTCTAACAATTTAAGCATTTTAAACTTACCAAAAGAAGTAATTTTAAAAATTAAAAACTATTTTTAATTGGCATTTCAGTTTTATAAAGCACTGGTGGTAAGGCAAATGATTTCGTATTAATCGATTTGTTTTCCGAGTTCCTTTAATTAGGTGAGGAATATGAACATATTTATTTTCAAACCAGAAAGAATAAATGAGCATAAAAGTTATTTTCTTTCTAACTGTACTTCTGAATTATAGCGTTTAATATCTAATCTTAGTAATCAGACACAACCAGCAAGATCCGCCATTGTTGGAAAGTAAAGATTAAACTAAAACTATTTCATGAATAAAATGAACGAACTGTAATTGTAATGCTAGTAAGTACCATGAATGAATGAGACATGATTAGAAGCCATTCTGAAAAAGAACCTTCAAAATGCAGAGGTTTTTAATATGTTGCATTCTAAAATACTTACCAGAAAACTGAATCAAAACACTTAACATTAAAACAACACTTACCTGAAATATTCCTAAATTTTCCCAATTTAATTTTTAAAAATTATCCAAATACCATTCAATACAGGAAAGTACATTTGCCCTCATTTATTCCAATAAGACGCGAAATAGCTATATTCTTTAAACATACAAGATAAATAATCTAACAATAAGAGGAAAAACTACTTTGAAAGAAATGCCGTTAATTATATGCGATACAAATAATTCAATAGATGAAACACTGATAATTGCTTACAAGTGAAAATCAATCAGAAGAATTTTGAATTTGCAGCAGTAAATGCTTTCTATTTAAAGTGACATGGTCATTACTTCAAACTGTTTCGAATAATGTAACCAGTTAATTGTTTCAGCCTCTTCGAAAAATGCGTATCTAAATTGTCATAAGTATATATATTAAAAAAATATAGTAAATAATTAGTTACAAATATAATAATTAAACAATTATTATATAAATATGATATTTATATAATAGTTTAATTAACCACTGAATAAACTCGTCATAACGAAAAATGTACTTTTTCCATGGCGAGTATACTCGTCAAAAACAAATAACTCTTTAATGCTTTTATTGTTCCGACAAATGTTAAAAAATTTGTCCGTAATTAATAAACGAATTAATATTTAATTTTCGGTAAAGTGAAGAATCGTTACAAACTAACAGAGTAAAGATTTGATCATTCTGATTGTCTGGTTTATTTCAAATTTTGAGAATAAGCCATAAAAAAATAAATTTTTTAGCATTAATAAATATAACAAATCGAATTTTTATTGAAGCCATTACAGATTCTAACTATTATAAATTAGCATCAAACTCAGCACAAAAAATCAATTGTGCTTTGAATACACAATCTATTTATACATTTACTTGAAGAGATTAATAAGTGTGTGTAAAACTATTGTAAGTATAAATTAATATTTTATAGGAGTGCCAATTGAAATTCTAAGCTCAATATATAGTTTTTAATGTCTTTTTGAAGAAGTTAAAAGTTATTTCTTCTAGAATAGATTATGAATTGCAAGATATATTTTTAATTTTAATATATTTATTACAGCTTAGAGCTTTATTTCAAGAAGAGTTTAAATTTTACATCTCCTTAAAGTTCAAATGTATTCCAAATAAGTTCAATTTATCGCTTAACATTTGGTGAAATTGAAACCGAATCACTTAATGCCTTAGACCAAAAACATGTTAAGCATTGCCATATTTAAAATCTTATATTACTCCAGATTTTAATAAAAATACTTTCTGTCCAAATGAAAACTATCAAAATCACTCCAATCAATAAATGAAATTGACAGTAAAGCCTTTTTGATAATAAAAACGGAATAACACTCACCCATGGGTCACTTGTAATAATTAAAGACATGCCGATAGACGGTTTGTAATAGACATCAAAGACGGGTTTCTCTAATCCGATCTGAAACTAATGTATTTTAATTTAGATACAGTTCAGTTAAATGCAATATTCAATAAGAACATGCCCATTAACCTGTTTTTGTTAGTATACTAAAAATAAAAATCACAAATTTGAATGCCATAATAATAAAAAGTGAGGCTTTGAAATCAATGTTATATTTTATAAAAGAACTAGCCGCCTTTGGCGACCAGCCGGTTCGCCAGTATTACCGCTAGCTACAATTTTCAATTCAATATTTTAAGTAACTGGTCTCTTAAAGGATTCTCAAACAAAACATTTTTAATCTTCAAATTTTGATAGTCATACCAAACTTATATTGCTTAGATCGTTTCGTTCAATTTACTATATATATTTTGCTAATTTGTTGCCATTTCCGGTAAAACTTCAACTTTAATTAAAAATGTAAATGACGAAATTGCAATTAATATTAAGATATTTTTTAATAAAACCAAGCGTTTTATTTTATTAATCATCTTTATTGTTATTTATTAATTATTATTATTATTGAATATGAGTATTGCAAACAGAATCGCTCGGTATTTAATTCTTATGTTAACTACAAAATATTTTTCATAGTTTATGTAATATCTCAAACAATAATTGAACAAAAATTTCTGAGATTCAGTATAAAATTCAGTTTTTAGTTTTGCTTTCAAAAGGATTGAAATGAAATCAATAATAATATTTTGTTCCTGCTTATAAATACATTTCAAAAATTATGAAGTCTAAATTTAATGCAGTAAGGTATCAAATTCTGATAAATATAAACACACCAAATTTTAAATAAATGAATGAATGTTTCTATTTTCCACGATCAACTAAGACTTATTTATGAAGTTTTAAATGTTAAAAATTTAGAAAAACTCACCATTTTCATAATCTTAGGCCAATTAATCTTGAGAAACCTGCGCGCTTATTGGCGTATTTTCTTTGAAACGATCGATGAAAAATCTAAAATTATCCTTTTTTTATTGAATAGTGATATTCACATCTTCATAAATCAGTCAGTTTAAGTGATTTGAAATTAACTCTTAAAAGTCAGTGATTTAGTTGATTGGAAATTAACTCTATGACCACCATAAAATCTGTGCTTTCTCTTGTGGTGTATGCATTCTCCTTAATATCCGATCGAATAAAACATCACATACAAAAGTACTACATAGAAAAAACACATCAAAAGTAAACATAACATTTCAATAGTTGCCAAAAGCAAAAGAGAGAAAAATGCAATTAATAAGCAGACGATATTTAGAAAAGTACAGATATTTAGACTGGAAAATGAAATTATCTGAAATTAAAAACACGCGCAGACGATATTTACAAAAGTAAAAATATTCAAACCTAAAAGGAAAATATACGAGTTATTCCATGAATAAATGCCATAATTTTGTTTACATCTTCATTATTTTATGAGTCATTAAACATCAAAATGGGTCTGGGACTAAATAAACACCCTGTATAGAGAGTGTAAAAGATCATAAAATAATTTTTCTTGAATTTATTTTTTAGAAAAAATAATATTTCATATTTGTTTCATTTCTTACAGACACTTGCCGAAAATTATAATTTTGCAGATTTCATTTCCAAAAAGATTTAATTTATTTTCAGTTAGAGCTTTAATCAATGTGATGGCAACACTTTGAAAAAAGCTATTTTTTTCTCATGAATGCGAAACGTGCTTAATCCTCATTTTTATTTTTGACGAAAAAAATTATTGAAAAACATAGTTAAAATATTTATTTAAAAATTCATTAAAAATAGAAATTTAATTTTAAGATTAAAACAGTAGTATCATTTAAAAGATAAATTTTTTATCTTTAACTTCATGTAAAAATCTTTTTTGTGCGGTAATATTTTCGGCAGTTATAGCAGAAACATGTCAAAATTTCGCTTAATTTTTAAATAAATAAAATTCTAGTTAAAAATTCGAAACAATAACCCCCAGGTGCACATTCCCGGCCTCCAAGGTATACACGTGCCAAATTTGGTAGCTTTAGGTTTAACGGTCTGGTCTGTAGAGCGCCAACACACACACAAACACACATTGAGCTTTATTATAAGTATAGATATAGATAAACATCAAGATTCAAAATTAGTTCGTTTTCAATATTCTATCAAAATTTCAAAATTGATATTTTATATTGTACAGGAGTATGACAGTGGTATTTTTCTACTTTTTATTTTACTCATAAATAGCGCATTCTTATTTTTAATGCTTGACTAATTCAATGCTCTAAATATCATGATATCAATAATCTTTGTAAAATTCACAACAATCAAAATTAATCGATCAACCGAAAAATCTTGAAAATATTAAAGTGATACATTTCCATCAAGAATATACACAAACAGAAAATTTCAATACTAAAGTCCATTAGGAATAGAGCAAATATATGATTTCAAAATCTCATCTTGCAGAAAAGTAAAAAAAACTTATGTAAAATCATTTGATTTTTTTTTTGAAAAATATAACCCGAATTCCATGCACTAGCCGACGCAAAATGGTTACATACATTAACTAAAATTCAGGATGAAAGAGGAACTGATACCATAAAACTGGTGTGCATATTAATTCATTTGAAGAGAAACAAAATTGAGCAAATTCAGTATACTCGAAACTGGAAGCAGCTGTTAGAGAACTCAGCAATTTAACCAGACGACTTTTCTAAACTAAGAGGCAGAGCAGATGTTTTGACAGTATCATTCGATATTTATTTTAATTTTATATTCATTATTTGCTGATATGTCCGGTGTTCCATGAACCCAGTGGGATACATTTACTCCTTTGTACAACCAAAATAAGCATGTTTATATATTTGAGAACAAAGATTCCTTTTATTTCTTAGGAAGTTGAAAGATAATTGTAGGTTTGTTATTTCTAAAAAATAATGCGATAGTGTTTACTATTATACGACTTTTATAATAATTATTATCTTACAATTAAAATGATAGATCCTTTACAATGCAGAATCAGATTGAGCATAAGAGTGCAAAGAGTTAACTTCCAGTAATAATTTATTCCGCTTAATTTTTAACACTTCACTATTCGCCTCCTTACCTAGAATCCCTATTCGCTCCGTCAGAATTTCAGATCAGTAAGCACACAATATGGAAAGCTGAATGACAATTTGTTATATTTTTGAAAGTGGTTTTAAAAAATAATAAATTTTGAAGAAAAAAAATAACAGAAATAATGAAAAGAATTCACAGAAATAAAACTCTTAAAACCTAATTTTCTGGATTTTAAAATGGCAAACTGAAGTAAAAATTAGTATTTTTGCAACAGTAAACTCTGGAGCCATTAAAAAAACGCTTACGGAGTAAGCTTAGTTTTAATTAAAAATTTAATTATAATTGTGAAAGATTCTTATGAAGACACCTACTTATGAAATTTTGTAACTCTAAGTTCATAAGTTTATGACCGATTTTTACAAGAAGCTATTAATGATTTTTAATTGATGCAGATAGCTTGTTTTAACATAAAAATTCATGTTAAAATTAAATAGTATCGTAGATCAGTGAAGAGAACTGGAGTCATTAAAAGACTTTTGTTATGTAACAAATATTTATGTTATACGCAATATAAACATTTACGGGAAATAACGTTAGTGCACTAAGTTTCTAATTCGATTGACTTAACACTAAACCTACCGGCATTTCACCGATACATTGGAATTGCCATTGGAAGCGGTCATTTGACCGGCTCGTGGTAGCTTTAGTGTTAAAATATTCCTTTCATTCCACTTGTTGGAGTGGCATTTCTATTTGGGTAGCACTATTTCTACCTCAGTTGAGGCCTGAATTGTGAATGGACAAAGGGCCTCAGTACATCTCATTGCAATCAAACATTTTTATTTTTACTTATAATTAAGAAAGATGTAGATTCTACCGGCCAGGCTATTTGACCTAGAGCTACCAGAGTTGCACCTACGTACTTTGAAAAATATATATTTTGAAATTTTAAATAAAAATAAAGGGAAATTTAGGCATTTTTCTGTGGTAACTTAAGGAAATTCTACAGTAAAAATTAATTTTTACTATATCATAGAGTTGAAAATAGTTTTGAATGATAACAAATTTTAGCACATAAATTAAGTTTATATTTTTAATAAATTTAAAAAATATTTTATGCGAATTCAGTTTCTTACTTTTTAGTAATAAGCATATACATTTAAAAAATGTTTAAATAAAAAAAATATATCAGCATCAGGCCTATGAGTCTTTATTAGATTATTCCGGAAACACTAATATTTTAAGGGGGAAAAAAACTTTGGTAAAAGTTAAAGTTTTAGTGTGCCCTTGCTGCGCTAACAATGCGAAGTCGCCAATAAAGATGGCGGACAAAAAAAAATGCTTCCGCGGAACAGTTACGGTACCATTTCCCGCCATATAATTAAGACTTTTTACTAATAAGTATTTTTTTTACCCTAGACTGCTCGGTGCCTTCTACAGATGCCGAAGGCATCTGTAGAAGGCACTGGGCAGAATTTTTTAGCTTAAAAAAAACATATCCTACGGCTGGAAAAATCCTAGATGGGCCCACCTCTTGGCGGTTTATTTGAAATCTCGCCTTGAATACTAATTGAATATTTGTTATTACTTTTCAATTAAAAAACTCTACTTGAAGGCCAGAAATAATAAATAAAATAAATAATAAATATAATAAATAAATAATAAAATAAAATAATGAATAAATAATAAAAATAATAATAAAATAAATTAAATTAAATTAAAAAATTAAAAATCCGTTTAGGTTGCCACATTGGCGACGTTATCGCCACTCGTTTGGCGAGAATACAAAAAGACGCCAAGAGGTGGGCTGTGCTAGGATCCACCCCCTACGACTTTGCTAGTAGCGAGAGCGGGAACCTAGTAGCCTCGCTAGCACATTGAACATAAGAACTGTGCGGATAATAAGAACAGTACATAATCAAAAGAAGAGAAAGAATGGAGAAAGAAGCAATCAACATTCTCCATACAAAATTTCATACAAGCATCTTTTCTTAACTTCAGAAACTCGTAAAAAATTTATATATATATATTATATACATATTTAACTCACCCTTCATCCTTTCTACAGGTTCGAAATACTCCTAGCATAAATTATCAAGAGAACTAACAGTTAAAACACCAAAAGAATTACGAGAACTGCGAAGAATTCCATTGCAGTTGTCTTTTTAAGTGAGAATGCAGACGATTTTTTAAAGCGTATACTGACAAAAATTGCGAAATAATAAATATTTTCTACTCGAATTTTCTATTTAAAAAAAGAAAACTTAATTATAAGCTTAACTTTATTTAATAAACTTTTAATTATAATAAAGAACAAAATAAAAATCTGAAATTAAAAATATTAAAAAATATAGATTAAACATTTTTCATTATTATAATTGTAGTTAATGTACAACTCCACCATTGCAAAAAATAGTAATCAAAACAGCATTAGGGTTGCCATATTGGAGACAAATTCGGGAGCACACTATTCTTTACTTTATCCCGAATGTTTTGACGATTACAATACTTCATCCATACTTCGTTTATGAGAAACTGAAAAAAAAAGTAAAGCAAAAAAAAAAAAAAAAAAAACCGTTTTCGCAGCGCGAATTACCAACTGCTGCTCAAGCAAGATCAAACTCAAAATAGAAACAAAAATAGAATAGGATAAGATTTAAAATACTAATTTATAGCGGTTGGTAATTTTCATTAAGTGGAATTGAATGGAGATAATACCCACAGAATTTATTATACGTACTCTTAATTGTGAAACAGACAAAACTCGCAAATGTACCATCAAAAATAAATTAGCAAATTGCTATCCTATGAGCAGGATTGGATAATGTGATCCTAACTTACGAGAAGAAAAAAAGCATCTGTTTACTCTGTGTATATTAAAAATTGTCGAAATTATTGGTTAAAATTGAAAAAAAAGGAGAAAAATTATCGGCAACGAATCGCTGAAACGAATCGCTTCCATCGTTAATTAATCAGTACTTTATTATATTGATTTGAATCTCTGAGAATTTTCATTATATGTAGATGTGGATTCAAAAATTCTGATTAATAAAATTAAAGACCGGATTCATAATGAAAAGGCCATCTTTACAACAAACACAAAACAAATCAATTTATTTATTAATTAATAACAAATAAAATAAATATAACGCAGAAATTTAATTAACATCTAGATTCTAATTCGGCTCTTACATACTGTAAAAATCTAGAAAGTGTGAAAATAGTGAGAATCGAGAGAATGAATACATTTATATTAGATTATCTAATAAAATAAGAATTTACGGCACAGCATAATGAACAGCTAAAAATGTGTTATTAAAACATTCATTGCTACGAATCACATGCAAGCTTTAAAAATTTAAGAAATTAAATACAATCGCTTTAGACAATTTATACAAAAGAATAGAAAAATAAACTTCTAATACAGATATTTATTATGCAGCATAATCAAGCTTACTTGAAGTCGCTAGTAAGCTTCTAACGACTAAAATCTAAATTCAGCATACAGAAAATAGTTATTAGATAACGGCATCCGTCAGGAGGATCCTAATCCTATTTAAAAATAAAATATTGCAACAAAATAAACTTACCGAATTCCCGTAGTTTAAAATAAATCACGGATGGATTCAAAATCGCTGAGCACAATACTGCTGCGAGGTTTTCTCTCTTACCATGGACATCAAAGTACGAACTAAAGGCAAAACAGAGTTTCAACCAACCGCAGGAGCGAATGCGCGCGCAAATGAATCATCATAATTGAAACCGTTTATTTAGAAAGTCCAGGAAAAATTACGCAAGTGCATTGAAAAATATTAATTAGATTTTCAATGAAAATTACCATTTCCCTTTACTATATATATATATATATATATATATATATATATATCAAACGTTTATTGCCCTGCATCCACTTGAGTACAATGCGTATAAAAAATGTTTTAAATATTGAATATTATTTATTTTAGAGATAACACAAAGGAGAGTTTTTTTTTCTTTTATTTTTTGGAATTAACCTAGCAGTAATTAGAAAAATTCTAGCACATGTTTATGGATTCACTACATAAATATTATAAAATGTTTCGAATAATCTCCCTTTTTTTTTATTATTATTAAATCATTCATTTTAAAAATATTTAAAAATTTGAATTTTATATACTTAATTATTAATTTTTAATAGATGCTTTTCAATTTTTCATGTACATAAAGTAGAAACAATTCTCTAAATAATAATTCTTTCCGATTCATTATATTTTGACCAGTCTGAAATTATTCTTTGCATCATTTGTCTAGCTTAGGTGGGGCAATGCCGGTTCGGCATTTTTTTTACTCAATACCAGATGTAGACATGTTACTGTGTGTTTTGACATACAATAGCATGCACATAATGACTCCTATTTTTTAATAAACTTCTATATTTGACTTCACATTCTTAGCTTAATCAACAAATTATTGATTTATTTTAAATTGCTAATTTTTTTTATTTTAGTAACTTTATGAAACGCATATATATCCGTTTATTTATTATGCAACTATTAATAAAATCATTATGAAATTCAATTAAAAATAAATATTTTCAGAACCAAACTAATAAAAAATGCATTGTATTTAGAAAGCACTAAGGCTGCCACAACTAAAACATAAATGAACTTAACAAAAATAGAAATAAATATTTAGTTCACATGCAAAAAAGGAACCGAAAAGAAAGAAATGATGAATACGAAGAATACACGAATGATGAAGATGAATACTGAAGACTTTTTCGAGGGTGTCTAGACTTTTTCGAGGTTTTTGATTTTCAAGTATGCGAAGTATAGAAAAATTATTGTATCGCAAGCAATTCGATGTCGACATTTTGGCGAAACTCCAAATTTTAGACCTTTCTTTGAAAAATTCATTTTTTGACATTATGGCTGGCCCTCTGATCGAGTGTCTGTTTGAGACAAATATAATTGAAAAATGCTTTGAGATATTAGATGGTTGAAATCTGGTACATGATCTTGACACCAAATTTATAGATTTCTGCCACATTTTGTGCACAATTCCTTTAGAGGATGTCGGTTTGTCCTGCTGTTGTAACTAAAAAACAAAAAAGGCTAGAAGGATAAAATTCGGTACACGGATTTAATAAATATAGTATAGCTCTCAATCAAATGTTGATCCAAACTCAAAAAGGGATTGGTCGTCTATCGATCTGTACTTTCCGAAACATATAAAGGCGGTAGCCTGAAAACTCAATAATTTAAGTATATTATTTTGTAGCTACAAGTATATTTCTGGGTCAAATTTTTGCTCCAATCTGTTGGTAAGATGAAAATTTAATTTTTAGAAAATTATTTACCTCATAACCCAGATAAATTGAAAAAAACATTTGTCAAGGATAACACGATAGGCTGTAAAAATGTTAATTTAATGTCAAAGGTTAATCTTTCATAATTTTTGAAGCCAATACAGAGCAAGGCGTTCGTAAGGAAATCACCTTTATTAGAGTATGCAAGAAAGGTTTATAGAAAGCGACTCTTCATTGTATATTATTTTATTTATTCATTTATTTATTTGTTTCCATTATCACTGAAGGTATAATTTCTTCTTTATTAAAAATTACTTCGATTTCCGCAGAAAATTTGTGAATAGTATAGAAGAAAGTGAATGCAGACCTTAAAACTGATTATTTTTATCTTTAAAAATTTATTTTTGAATTTTATTTTTTAAAAAAGAAAATTGTACAAAAGAAATAAATTTTGCTGTATATGCACTTATAATATAACATGGAAAAAATTTCTTTCCATGAATTCTAAGCAATTAAACACACCGAATGCGCCAAGTACCCTCTCTTACGAGGCAAAAATACGTTTTTACACCAAAGTTGTTATTAAATTGCTGTTTATGGGAGATATTCTCACATTTGAAAGTTAATAAATTTAGGTTATATTTATTTTTCTCTTTATGCATTCTGGTATTTTTTTGGAGGGAGGGGGAATCTATTTCAGAAATGTAAGAAAAATACAAATTTTGATTATAAAAAGGTTCGACTAAAAACCGCTTTTTGGCCAACAGACTTAAATTTTTCAAACGGTAATGCTTTTACCAATTCAAACATACTAATAGGATATATAGCGATAAGATATGCAGTTTCTAATTACCTGTGTTTTTACCATTTTGCGAAATTCTTCATCGTGATTAGATATAACGATATGATTTTTTTTTTAACATACTATGAATTAATTTTTTAAAACTGCAATTTAAAAGAAATGAAATTATGAAAAAAAAGACGATAAAAGTATATTTTTCTAATTGGCATCGTGCAAAATATTCATTTCAAACAAATATTCATTTCAAAATTCTTATTTCTCATTTTATTTTTCAAATCAGCTTAAATTTTTAGATAAGCAAATTTATCGAATAATTGAAAGATAGCGTTAGAAGTCTAATCATTGAAGCCAACGGAAGTAATCGAATTTCAATGAAATTAAAATTCTTTGAAAATTATTTCTTTTTTAACAAACACATTCGAAGGATACTAATTTTTGTATATTCATTTTAAACTTGTTACTGTACGAGGAGATGACAAATATTTAAAAATGTTCAAAAAATTTCTTTAAAATTCCTGAGAAATGAAAATTGTTTCCATGTGCAAATTTGCTAGATATATGTGAAAACACTTTTTCCTGGCATCATTGGAGAATAAAGATTTTAGAATTGATTAAATTGTAGAAAATGCGATGTTTCTAAAAATGTTTGGAGTATTATATACAAAATGATTTATAGAGAAGGAACTTATCTGCTTTAAAACAAGATTACCAACATTTCAGCTTATTTCGATAGGATTTTCTTCTGAACTAATCAGAACTAACAAAAAGTTCTGCTAACAGTTCTTCAATATCGTGGGAAAATGACGCTTTCCGAAGAGTCTCGGAAATAATGTAAAATGCATTGTTACAAAATGAAATTTGGAATAACAAGGACACCTAACTATTATGTATTGTTATATGATATCGACATGTTCATATGATATAAAATTCATTGTTAATAATGAAACGTAATTAAATTTGAAACAATAATATTCTACGGACAACAAAGGAGTACTCTGTTCTATCACTTTATTATATTCAACAATATTTTACACTTTTTCCTAAAATGACAGAACTCAATTTAAGCCCTTACGCTGCTTTCCACCTTTTACTTGTGTACGTAGATCATGACAAAAGTTGTTTGAGTGCTCGATTTTCAAAACAACACACCACAAAAATAATTATATTTCTCGTTATACTTAGGATGGAAGAATGATTAAAACGTCATTTTAAACCGGAAAAAAAAACATAACTTTTTTTATTAAATGAAATTTTAAAATTTGATGATTTTTATGTCCCAGAACACCTTAAAACATATGGCATCATATGGGATCTATTCACTCTAAAATAAGTTTCGAATAGAATTCAGAACGTTTTGCAACTTCCTTATATCATTTTGTTCAATTTTTTCTTTTTTTAATTTGAAATTTCCTTATTTTTCTATATATGTTTTCGAAAATATAATTGGTGTTATTTTATAAATCCACCCCATCACTTTTCAAATGTTATTGAATAACCAAATAAAAAAAATCACAAAAATTTTACATTTAAAGAATTTGTGGAAAATTCGAATTCGCGCATCCAAATTATCTTCATTTTTATTTTGGTCCGAAAGAAGCAACTATCATTTTCGATTTAATTTTAAGATATAGATTTAAAATATTAAAATCCATTTAGTATTCTATTTGCACCCTTAATCAGTGATAGAATCTGAATGTGAGATTTATGATATCTTCAGTTCCTAATTTTTCAAAACAACAAAAACTTATCTCGGGTTTTGGAGATAGTTCACTTTTAGCCATATTAAGATTTTTATATTTATTTCATTTTTCTACTTGATTAATGTAAACGTGCTTTGACTTTCTATATATTTAACATGCGTCATAATCATAACCCTCCAGTTTTGAAGCCAAGGATCTAGTAATATCATCCATTTCATAGCACGATCCAACACTTTCAAATTTCATTAATCCATAATGAATTGATAATTCTACCTTAAAATTGCTTGCCATGTATGACGAGCAGTGGCATCCCTTTCTTTACATAACGCATAAATTTCTATCTGAAAATAAACGACAGATTAAATGAAATATTATTTCTTAAGTTCAAAAGATTTAATGCATTATTTATACTTCATTACAAACAAAAATCTGGCTCCCAATTATTAACCAAATCCATGGAAATTAGACTAAAAATCCTCCACTAAAATCCCTACGAAGAAAAGTTGAAAGTAGCAACAATACTCATTGGCTGTGAATCCTTATATTAAGGACAATGTCTCGCTTTTAAGTTAGATGCCACATTTTTTTTGGACACTTATTCAGTTCTTAAACATCATCATTAATTTAAGATTTTTTGATCCGATAATAAGTTTATGGTATGTTCTACGTAGACCAGCTTTGATTAGAAAATATCAAAAATTGTTATTCGATGCACTTTTCTGGTACTGCATTATAAGTTAAATAATTAAGGATACGACATTTAAATTAAAGGCCTTGACAATTTGAAATCAATTGAAGTTGGGATATATGATTAGTTACTTTAGCAATATTCAACGAAGTCATGTTAACATATTTGAATATGTTCACTCTTTTTCAAATAATAATTCTCATCTTAATATAATTTTTCGTTTAAGATGGCATTCTTTGTGCATGATATTTTCTGGCAGTTGTTTGATTTAATTTTGTTTGTTTCTAAGTTCAATCAAATTAAAATATTATTTCTGATCTAAATAAGCATTATTTTACACGGATCCTTGTAACTTTCAGACGTGATGAAATAATGTCGCCAGAAACTGATTCCAGAGTTCAAATTTCCATACCTCATCCATTTTCAGACTTTGTATCTTAAATAATAAATTTAATATGCACCAGTTCAAAATATAAAACACATTTAAATGAAATTCAGTCTTCAGTCTACTACGTTTCTATCCCTAAACGCGGGCATCAACACTAAATCACAAAGAATGTCATTTTTTTCTTTTCTTTATTTATTTCAACTGTTATTGGAGGAATGATAAATCATCTTTTCCTCCACTTCCTAACGAATATACGAAATCTGATTGGCATATTGTTTCTAGCTTATCCCTGGATGTTGTATGTAGATGAATCCGATTATCTACTTGCATTCTTACTCTTTTGTAGCGAAGTATAGAAAAAAAAGTATTATAATCATCAAAGAATTCGAGATTTTTACGAACCTTCCTGAATTCCACAAACACTTGTTTATAAAATATGTGTATGTCCATCTATGATAAAAGTAACTTACAATCTGCTTTGAGCTAGATGGATGTAATTTATATAAAGCTTTACACCAAATATGTAGATTTCTATCAAATGTAGAGGAAAATCAATTCAGAGTTAGCCTGTCTGTACGGCTTTTGAATACAACTACTAAAAAAATACGATAACTACTTAATAAATAATTGCAAAACAAAGAGAGCAGGGGGGATAAAATGCATACACAGAATTAGTATCTGTATTGTAGACACCTGCCAAATTTCTAACCAAATCCAATGAGGAGGTGATTGTCCTTCAGTCAATATTGAGAAAATTTTAACGTGATGACTCAAAAATGCAAAGAGTTAAATATATCAAATTTGGTGTGTTTTGCATCAAATTTTGTTTTCATTCGGTTAGGAGAAAACATACAAATTCACCTTTATTAGAAAGTATGCGAGAAATTATTAAAGAGACAACAGTTACTGGTTTAATCTCCATGATTTCAAAACTACTAAGAAAAAGGGAAGCAATGGACATCATCAAAACGAGGTCGTTTTGAAGACTGTAGATAAACGAAGCAATAAAATTTACAATATTTGGATAATCATTAATGGTTTTAAAAATTTAATACAATTTTATTCATGGTTTTTAATTCTATTTTTATTTTAAATCATTTATGTCTTGTTTTTGTCTTTCCTTTAATATATGATGCTCACTATTTTGTAAAGATCATATTTCAGGCATTCAACAAAAAAAAATGTTCGTGCCGCTAAGCAGAAAAAGAAATTCAAATAATAGATATCGGTATGCCTGTTCAGATGACGTCAGAGCTTGACATTCCTCTAAACCGTCAGTCAAGGCAGATCTGTGTGGTGTGTCAGACATGTTGAAAGCGTTTATGTAAAATGTATAATTATGAATTGAACATTTCAGTGTTAATGAATGTTTTACCTTTGAGATTTCATTCGGAGTTAGATAATAATACTTCATTAGCTGTGCGAAAATGATGCTTTCAGTGTGGAGATTCATTATTGATTGGCAGTACGAAACTGACTTAAATGATGTGCATCTAGAGATGGAGGACCTTAAGAAGGGTGGAATAACCGTTCTCAATAACTGACGATTTTCTACTGAAAGAGGGTATCTAGAGGATGATATTTGCAAGAAGGTAAAAATATCGGAGAAAAACAATTCAGTTGTATTTTCATAAACTTGGGAAGAATCACGAATTCTGTCACCGAAAACATCCCTTGTTGAACGGGAGGAGGAATGCTGCAGCGGCTCAGTTTTTACCATGCCATAAGAAGGCTTAGTTCCTGAATCAAACTTGACTAAATTTTGATAGGACAAAAAATGGACCTTAAGCGTTATTGTTTTTTTTCCTTGGAAGTACTTGTCACGAAATGAAATCTTCGCTAATGGAAGATATTGCTCTGTGTTTGCTGGAATATAACTTTTATTTCCCACTTTGGATACCTAGAAAATGTCAAAACCATTTTAATCGAGGTATATACGTTTTGGTTGCAAGTAGTTGCAGATACGGTTTCGGAAACGATATTAATCCAAAGAATACTATCGTGAATGTGCCGTTCCATGTTTAAGATATAAAAAGGGTAAGTAATTTTGTTTTAACAATCTTCCATAAACACAGCATTATTTTTTATTACTAAATTCCTATTAGTATTATTTAGTATTGTGTGTTACTGTTATTCATCATTAATAAATGTATACCATAAAAATCTGTTGCATTCAAAAACACCGTAAACAAGTTTGAAAAAGTTCACTACACGATAAGTTGCCAGCCGTTACACTTTAGCAACGTTTAATTCAGCACCAAATTATCTAATATATAGTTTGAAAAAATTCGAGGCCATACTATTTAAATTGCAAATATTCTTGTAGTCCAATTATTCTTGTTGATCGCTATAGTGCTCTCATCGCTATAGTGTTGCAGCATTCTAAACTCAAAATATCTTTAAAAAAACGTATTTTATAGTTAATCATATTCAGTTTAAAGGATGTAAAAATCGCATCAGTAGGTGCATGTGAAACTTCCATATGCACCAACGACTGGAAGTGCTCTTTAGAAAAAAAAATTTGCAAACCATTTTTAGCTTTTTCTGAGAAGTTGTATGCCAAGAAATAAATTTTCAGATTAAATGTTGCACTAAAAGTGTATTTCTGATATAGATATTACTATAAAGAAGTCAAAATTAATGTTTTAAGGAATAATTAGTGTAAAATGTTTGCTTTTCAGTTCATTGTAATATAATGCCAGATATTAGTGAAATCGACAGATAGTTATTCTTTTTAAAATTCTGTGGGCATTGGCTATTGAAAGTTTTGTATTATAATTTGACGATGATTAACTTTATCCAGTCTTTTAAATGATTTTGATGTCTTAGCTTCCATTATTTTAATAAACTATATTTATATGCTGGCATTCTATCATGTTACGTAGTCACTGGAAGAATTAAATGCTGTGCACGGTAAATCGCTTTACTTACAGCTCTCAAATTGGGAATTCGGTTTTTGGGTAATATATACTTTTATTGAAATGTTTCAATTTTATTGAAATTAATTTATACAACCTTCGTCATATGAAATAAAAATTTTCTCATGAATATTTTATACAGATACTTTTAAGTAAAATGCGAAGCATTTCTATAAAAAGAAAATCAAAATAATAGCCGTAGAGTAGTTCACGTTATCCACTAAAAGAAATTTTTCCTATTTCAAGGATATACATCATTGAAAAGGTGAAAATTTTAAGCTTAAGACTGTGCGAAATTTCTGGAATAATTTCTACCAAAGATTCCGAGAGGAAAAAGCGAAAATATAGGTTAATCTCTCATAGTCTGAAGAGGTGCTGTCGTCGAACATCTGTTCCATTTACACATAAGAACTTTTCTTACCTCCATTTAAGCGATTGTATTAAGGGTGCTTTTAGGGATTATTTAGTTATTACAAATGGGTTACCTTGAAGTAAAAATAAAACCATTGTTAAGCGTTGCACTAATTTCTTTTTTTAAAATTTTAATGTATTTAATTTTTTTCTTAAATTAATAACAGATGGAAGAAATATTGTACAGATATGAAATTGATATAATTGAAACAGTATTCTTCTCTAAATAACTGTAATAACTTCTCTAAATAATTCTTCATTAAATTGGGGGAAAAGCAACGAAATGTTGATTAATTTCTAATTGCATATTTAGTAATGTGTTATTTAACTTCGAAAGGTTGGCAACATTTTCTCTCGTCTTAAGTTATAAGATTGTAAAATTTGATGAAATTCGTCTCTGTTGATTGGGTGTAGAATATTCTAACAACTAGACAGAATATTTCTTAAGCCCACATTAATTTTTATTTCAAAATTTAAAAAAAATCATTTTCTAAAAATAAGTTTTCTAGTTAATCATTTTTCTGTATAATATTCTCTAATAATTTGTTAAGTATTGATTATACATTTTCCAATAACTCTCCTCATTATTTTAATTATTCAATATACATAATCTCGCTTGTTAACGGTAGTAAATTTTTTGAGAGCGTTATTGCTGCTATATAATTCGGGGCAAACATTAACAATCAAAATAGGCGAATCAAGTCTCGATTAGTATAAAATGATGCTTCACAACAAGATTCGAATCTTTAAATTTTTTGTGATTAATTCAAATTAAAACTCAGTACTGATATAAAACTTATTTCTGTAAAAATTTTTTGCTGAATTTTCGACTTCTTGTGTTCACCTTTGGCCTTGTATTTTTCCCCAAAAAATATTTTTTAATCTTAAGATTGTGTGAAGCCTTAAACGCAATACATAAATTCGAAGATTTTATTATACAGTTGGTGTATTCAAAGTGTTACTATATCCAATCTATTCAATTTCATATTTAAACTATATTTTTAATACTATAATCCACATTATTTTAAAATTTTACTTCATTGTGTATTCAAGTTTTGAATGTTGAAAATGTTACTGCTTTTAGCTTAAAAAATAAGGATTATCTTTATTATTTTATATTTACTATACAGTTTTTCTAATACATATTTTTAAAATCGAATTTTGATATGGTTTTCATTGGGTAATGTTAAGAGCTGACACATCAACCTAAATTGTGTCTATTTGATGATGAAAATATTCTGAATTAAGCATATTAAGTTGGAATAATACGAATTTCAGATTTTAATTCTATAAAGCAGGACCCATTTGGTTTCCTGCAAAATATCATTGAAATGAGTATTTCAGCAACCAAGTACTATTCAGTGTTCATTTCATAGAACCCACATTAACCGAAGTATCCGATTTGTATGACATTTGCATCCATTAGTTATGCAACGCATTATAGATGAATTTTTATAACTGCTCATTTGCATTAGTATGAGAATTGCATTTATAAAAAAAAATCGTCAAAACTTTATGAACATATAATTTGAGATTTCATAGCTATGAGATACATTGTGATCCTTGAACATTCTCACTGCCATGATTCCTGCCTGTCTTCTCAATCACTATCTAATAAGATGCTTTGTCCTTTATCTCTTGACTGTAGTCAAAAGAATATATAGCTAAATCATTGTTATGAATCGTAGGTGATAGAATTACTTAACTAGATTGTAACTTCTATGTGTTAAAACAAGGAGATAATCTAAACATAAGCGTGCTCTACTCCCAGCAAATTCTACCTTAAACGAGAACTTTTGCAGCCACGCGATTATGAGTGACAAGGCAGTTTAAGTTGAAAATGAGAGTAAATGATGAATTATAAAAAAACCCTTCATTCCTTATTTATTGAATTATAAGACTCAAAAGAGCTTTTAATTATTTTTTAAAGCGTGAAGACATTTTAGAACATCTCTTGTAGGAAGGAGTACCTTCGGAAATATCTATCCTGATATATAGTGAATATAAACCGTTCCTTATTTTCTCAACAATTAATATTGATGTTTTTGTTTTACTTGATTAATTGTTTTCTGAATTTTCCCTCTAAACAAAATATTTCATATGACTGAAAATTTTGTAGTGTACCTTAACATGAAATGTTTCAGTTAAATGAAATTTCAAATGTTCAAATTATTGGATTGGCTTTTAATAAATTTAAAATATTTGTATTCAGTTTGGTTAGCATTCCCTACTTGAATTACTAGGTTAGCAATGAGGTCTTCATCAAAAGTTTCTTTCAAATATTGTTCTCACATCAAAGACCTAACTTTTTGTATCTTTATTTTGGTCTCTTTAGATAAAACTAATTCCTGTTACGAATTCGTTTCATTTAGGTATCCATCAACTTCTCTTCTGAAGAATTTTATTAATATTAAAACTGTGCTCAAAGTAATTTAATATCTTCAATCTTTTCAGATCATGAAGAATTTGTTTATCCATTTACGGAAGATTTGGCATTTAAAAGCTGGAAACCATTAAAAGGGAATAATGTAAAAGAAAATCGCATCTGAAAAAACGGGTAAGTTCTTAAAACGTCATAAATGAAATTGTAAGATTTTTTTAGGTGTCACTTTAGAAGATATACTTTAGACAATATTCATAAATCAGAAATTAAACATTTCAGTAGTGGAGGCAAAGTAATTAAAAATTCGAGATTAGACATATTTGGATACTTATGAAAAGTGTTTAAAAGTTTTTGATATTTGGTTTTGATATTTTTTTATTTGATTTTGATATTCTTCCAAATTCTTAACACGCATTTTTTCACATTCAGCATTACTCTTTTCCCTCTAATGGCTTAATTTTTATAATAAGTAAAGAAATCTCCTAATTTACCATTTTTTATCTTAAATTAGTCCATATTACCCTATTCTAAAATTATCTTATTCTTATTCGAATCCTAGTTTTTATTCCTAACAACTTAAAACTGTGTGACCATCTTAATTCTCACCCTCCAAGCGAAAGTATAGGAATTTGATTCCTAAGGAATTCTTTCAAAGGTACCCAAAATTATTTTTTCTAAATCGACACTTGTTAAAGATATCCTTAAAATATTAATGAAAACTGTAAGGAGAGATTTTCTTTCGCTTGTGTTCAAATCATTTCTGAACTATCATGCTGTTGTGTTCTAATGCGACACGTTTTGCTTTTGTCTTTGTGCAAACCATTCCCTCCCGAGGAAAAACGGACATTAATTAAAGATTTGTCTATTCGTCGCCAATCTTCAAAACTGCTTTATATATATATATATATA
>JAPMOR010085290.1:5731-22787 GCA_026543865.1 Argiope aurantia
TAATATCTGAAAATTTCGTTAGAGAATTATAGTTAATATTTCTGGGAAACCAGCTGGCCAACAAAGGCAGCAAGTAAATAAAGTAAAAAATAAGTTTTCAAGAATCTTGATTTTGTGGCGTATTAAGACATGTATGCAACTGAAATTGCTTAATATATTTATAATATTTGAACAAAATCGAACCAGATATCACTATTTGTTCTAGACATAACTTTTCAGATGGGTAGTATTAAAATTTCAAAATACTGTGACATATAAAACCAGGGCATTTACTTAAAGGCGATAAGCATTTGGTCGATAATTACATGCACTGCAGAGTACAGATATAATAATAAATGTATTTTAAACTGTTTTGTATGAAATGTGCTACTTAGTTTTCGCAATCAAAACATTAACCCAAACCTTTTAGAGTTGAGATTTTCTAAAATTAAGAATTAATTAAAACTTAAAGCACATGGAACCACTGAAAAATATAAATAATATTCATCAACTCTCAAATGATACAATTTACAGAAAAAGGTTTATCTAAGCCATCATCACCATGACACTCATGTTTAACATTGTATATGATGAAATTGGATTCCATAATTCAGTTAAACATATTCATGGGTAAGTTCAATCTATTCCGTTATTAGGTGATATATACTTTTACAGAATTTGTAGTCAATAACATTCTTCTAAGAATCTATAGAAGGTTTGAAATATTTTTAAACTAACTAATATACCCAGTTTTGTTCGAGATAAAGACACTTTCATATCTAATATTTTAAAAGTAAAAATATTTTTGCTTAAAATATTACAATACACAAAATTCTTTTATCGTCTGAAACGTTTTTAAGAGCTAAAATAGTTAAAATAAGAATATGGGTTAAACCAAACGATTTTTATAAACTACCAGCAACTAATTTTATCGATGGTTTCCATAGTAACGTATCGGTTCTAATAACCTATAGTATCTTTGTTATATTAATTCGTTAAATTTTATCTACAAATACAAAAGTATATAAAAAGTTTTAATGAATACTTTGAGAGTGGATTAAATAAATAAGGTTTAATTAATAAAAGCATGAAGATAGATCAAATCAATAGTTGTTCCTGATTTAAATTGTTACTCCGTTGCTTTTAAATCTTCTTTTAATGTTCTTATTATAAAACTAATAAAAGCATTTCTAAATATATTAATAAAAATGATTCCGAAAAAATAAAATTAACTTAGTTCGAAGTTTTTTCTTTATCTAGCAGTGAAATATATAAAAAAATTACTTATATCGAAATAACTTCTATCTGTCTAGATATTTATTAAAATTTTATAGTTAATAAAAATCGCATAAAAACTGCACAGAAATGGATATCATTGAAGGCGATTATGTGTTACAACGGAAAAAAAATCAATATTTCTGTCAATTTTTAATGAATCGAATATTTATTAAACATGCCGTTTGAAAAAATTAATAAATTCTTTTTCTTTTCTTAAATAAATCTGCAAATTTAGCTTAGTTGTTTAAAAGTTCCTGTAGATGAATAACTCATATTTGCACATGGTTATATGGGTTTATTTATATGAAGATTCCACAAAACTTTTTAATTAGAATTTAAAATTTTATTTATTTAGTTACTTATAATTTTAAATAATTATAATTAATTTTAAGAGTTAAGCTTTTAAAATGGCGTAACTTAAAGTCTCAGTTATCCTCAAATATTATGGTAAATAAATAAATAACTTTAAATGTTATGAGAAACTAATGCTAATAACATACTTTCATTCCTAAATGCTATGTCACAATATAATAACCAAAAAAAGTGCTCATATCCTGCTGCTTAAGAGCCATTATGGCGCCTCTTATTGAAATTCTAACCATAACTGTGGCCAACAGATTACTATTCCACCATCCTCAGTTTCCTGAAATGACTACGGTTATAGTTGTCAGTCAGTATTAAACAAGCCCTTTATCATTAGGCATGTGGAGGACATACATCCGCCTGCCGCGTCGCAATATGTAACTTGCTCTTGGTGACATACAACACTTCACAGTAGGACCCTCCATCTTGTAACCATGGTGATAGATGACCATCCTAGCAACGGAGTAATCCAAATCAGTCGCAGAATCGTTGTGACAATTTTAGTTAATGATGGGTCAGGTCGCCTATGTCTCTAAATGGGGAAGGATCGGTAATGGAAGCATTTTATTATTTGCTTCCGGTGGCAACGTCACTGCCATCGCATCCGGCATTTCAAAAATGTCTCTTCGATTAGGAGGGTGGGTTAGGGAAAGGTATATCCTAGAATATAGTTGAGTAAATCAGAGAAATATGTCGAGATATATTGCCTTTGGATGGAATGTTCAAGGTTCGAGGAATTATTTATTGGACATAATTCATATGACGAGTGATATGCATCGGTTGCGGAAAATATGAATAGAGCATCTAACTTATTCTTTGCATTCCATAAAAGAATAAAAATTAAGTTTCAAGATATTTGCTTGTATTATTAACTATAATCTTAGATGCTTATATTAATATCTTGCTTGAGTTAATCCCAAATTATAAGTTACTATTGCCTTGTGTCAGAAGTTGGGATAAATTGTACAATTTTTACTTTTTCGTATATAAAGTATAAAATGAGAAAATATTGTAATCATCAAAAAATTCGAATTCGAGATTTTGACAAATCTTTACCTTTGAGACCTCTCAGAGTATGAAAACTCCCCAAATATTTAGCTTTATGTCTGTCTATCAGTGTTTGACAAACATAATTCAAAACCGCTTTTAGCTAGATAAATGAAATTTGATATACGGACTTAAAGCCAAATGTATAGATTTTCATCAAAGTTTGAGCGAAATTCATTCAGAGGATATCTATTGGTTCGCTTGTCTGAATATAAATTAACACTATAACTGTAAATCAAAGAGAACTAGATAAATAAAATTTGTTACACAAATTTAACATTTAAAGTGCATAATTTTTTAAACCAAATTTCGAATCAGATTCCTTAAGGGGTTGACCATCCGCCAACCCCTTTCAACAACATGTAAACTCAATAATTTAAATTTTAGATTAGATATGTAATTTTGTGATTATAGTTGCATTTCTGTGTCAAATTTTAATTACAATCATTTGCAAAAAAAGCTTCCAAAATATATATTCGATTTTTTTGGTATTTATACATTAACCGTATCTCAGCAATTAATCGCCTCTCCCCACACAAAAAATTACCGAAAGTTAGATTTTTCATAACTATTTTTCAATAATCGCATACAGAATATAATATAGAATATCACAAAATAATATAGAAGAATTAGTTTTCTTATTATACAATGCAGCACGCAACTCTCATGGGCAGGATATTGAAAAGAAAACTTTGAACCCTCATGACGGTCATGGTCTTATCGAAGGTCCTCAATTTTATGCAGAGGTGGAAAGGAAGATAACACTTTTGTTAGAGAGGATACAAGAGAGCTGCTGCAAGATCACCCCCTGTTTTTTTGTCGGTCTGCTTCCATGCATCTGATGAAAATTGAAGCCTATTTCACTTTTGTTTAATCATGGGAAAACAATCCGAAACAATTTAAATTAAAAATCATTTTAAACAATTTAAAATTAATGCGAATACGTTTTCTTGAATCTTTTTCTAGTAGAACTAAAAATCTACTATTAATAATATGTTTTTATGAGTAGAAAAGAATAATTTTAATTTTGTGTTTGCAGGAAATATTCAAAATTGATATTAATTTAATTCTTCTTAAAAGTTCCAAAATTACAGTAGTTATTGTAAATTTATTACTGCTATTTTTTTACTTAATGATATAATGCTTTATGACGATTATTTTGGGAACTATTACAGAAAAATCATTATTTTATAGCTTTTTAAACTTTTAAAAATTAAAAATTCAATGAAATGGATTTGACAACCTTGATAGTTATCGTTTGCATTGGTATCTGATTCTCTGATTATGTATGCTAAATTTTATGTATCTGTATGTAAAATTGATTTCTGTAAATATTATTTTAGCTTCATATCATAATGAAGAAAATAAAAAAAAATTTAGAAAAGAAAAATAATAAAAAAAGAATTTTAATAGGAAGAATTTTTTTCTCTCCATTTAAAACTTTTATTGCAAATCTGAGATATATATAAAATTTTTAAATAACCGACGGGTGTGTTTTCCAGTAGACCTTCTGGCATGTATTTTATTAAAGATATTATCTTAGAAGTCCTGCATAGCAATGGCATACAATAATAACGAAATATCAAACTTTTGGGGGGGGGGGTAATTAGCATTTTTACTGAATATATCGCATTATCTTCAGCAAGTTTTTTGGCAATTAGTTCCTGGCATGCGGTTAATAGTACCTGAAGAAAGATTTTTAGTCACATGTTTCTTAATCGACTGAAACAAAGATTTGACAGCAAATTACACTCATAGTCACAAAATAACTTACCAAATTTTATATATTTGGGTCATCGCATTTTTGAATTATCACCTTTGAAAGTACAGTCAACCCCTTTTTATATCTGGATCCAAATTTGGCTGTTGTCTACATGTTAATTCTGTGTATATAATTTTATCTATCTAGCTTTCTTTATTATCTAGTAATAGTGTAAATTATATTCCAACAGCAGGAGAGACGGATTTGATTGAAATCAACAAATGATTGCATACCACATTTCATCTTTCTAGATTGAAGCGTCTTTTAGTTATATTTATCACAGACAGACATAAGGATATTTCCATTTTTTGAACTCAAGGAAGTCTAAAACGAGTAGGCTCGTCAAAATTCTCGAGTTCGAATTTTTTTGTTGACTAGTATACTTTCTCTACACTACGTATACAAGAAAGTAAAAATATATATTGAATTTTATTCAGTAAATTACTTATGGCTCTTTTGTAACCGCATTCAAACTAGTGATATAAAATACAGACATAATATTTGATAGATATATAAATATCATTAATAGAGCAATATTATATCAGTAATACAGTGATATTATATCAGTAATATAGTAATATAATATACAGACATAATATTTGAACCATTTTTTTCGTTGAACCCGAAATTGTCGAAACGTTTAAAATCCAAATCTTCAATCCAATTTTTTTCCCCGTCGTTTATAATATGCCCTCTTTATTTCCCTAGCGAGCAGAATGGAAAAAAAAATACAGAAATAAACTAATTAAATCTATTTACAAATACGGATGAGATATTTTTGGAACTGTTTCAAATTTGTAAATAAAAAAAAAACGTTACTTTTAAAGCGCAAAATAAAAATTGCAAACGTTGGATTTAAAAAACGAAAAAATAAATGAACTATAAGCCTGTTTAAATTATCAACAGAATAAATTTAAATTAGAAAGGTTTATTTTGCGTAAAAAAATGTGAATATTCGCACTTTTCACAAATGGGCTTATTCAACTACTTGTTCGCCAAATAAATGTAAATAATGTTCGCCAAATAAAAATTATAATTCCTCAGTTTAATTTTAAGCAGATGTGTCGGAAGTTATTATCGCCTTGTTCCCAAGAAAGCATAAAGTATTTGGTTGATATTTTACAAGATAATACATATAAAAAGAACAAAAATGATAATCTCTAGAAATATTTTTATGGTATTATGGAGAAGAAGCATGATAAGAATACACTATTAACAAGTTAATTTCTGTCCTTAACAAATGGTACTATCGTTGTTTAGGTATGTATAACCTACTGCTTTTGGCAATAGCTTAGCTCAACAATATTATTTATTGGAAATTTTTTTAGTTAAATGTTCTATGAGTAGTTTGGGTAGTATGAGTAGTTTCTTAAATATTCCAGAAAAGTACTTTCAAGATTCAAAATTTAATAATTAAATTCGAAGGAACTTTCTTTTAAAGCTTCAGTTAAAATAACCTTAATCTTTGATAAAAAATAAGCTTAGTCTTCTTACACTGATTTTCAACACTGACAAAAAAACACAAAGAATAAAATATTTCAAATATTTTGATGATTTAATTTGAACTAATTTTATAAAAACTTGCTTTAATTAATATTAAAAATATAAACCAAAGATGTTCTTAAACGCACATTTTTATTACCCCCAATACGTTAGTGTCCACCCTCACACACAATGACGTTCAACATTTAAGCTTTCGATATCTGTCGCAATGTTTGAAGTTAAATTTAGTTTATATTTAGAGGAGGGGGAGGGGGACGATTTAGCTTCAAACGCATTTGAATTTATAAAATCAACAATTATGTTAGAATATATTTGAAAGAAACTACACATCTAATAATATTATGATGAATTTCTTGTAAATAAACTATGTTCTATTTTGAAATAATTAAAGATAGAACATAGATTATTAATTAATTAAAGACAGAACATGATTCATTATCTTCTTTACCAATACATGTGCAACGTGTCCATCTTTAGTACTTCGAACGTTGAATCCCTTCCTCTGCAGATTGTAAATATTTTTAATCATACTAAAATCAGTAAACTTAAGAAGAACAAGATGAGAAGTGTAAATGTTTTTCGGTAGTTTAATCCGATTTTTGCATTACAGTAAATAATCTTATGTATCTTATTCTTTTTTAATTTTTTCTACTTTACACAAAATATTTTCACAATACATCAATAAGAAGAATTTAAAAACACATCTGAAATGGTGTTTAAATATAGGGAAAAGTGAAATATATAGGATGAATCAATCGATAGGCAGCTGGGGATGATCATCTAATCCAAATCAAACAGCGTTTGCAATAAGATATTGAGAAACAAATTCAAAGGTGAATAAAAGGATATATACAATATCTGGCATGGAGATCAAACTCAATCTTTAACAATAATAAAGCAGAATGTGTATGTGTCTGTGTTTTTGCATGTGTATATGTGTTTGTGCCCTGCAGGACAGAACCGTTTGACTTAGAGCTACCGAATTCGGCAGAAATATAATCTGGAGGATAGAAATGTGCATCTCGGAATGTTTAAAAAAATTTTTAATCAATAGAAAAATAAGTGAAATTTTGACGTTTTTTCCATAATAATTCTCGAAAATATTATTGCATAACACTGATTTTTACATTTTTAAATTAAAAACCTTACATGTCAAACTAAAAAAAATTCTGAAATATTGACAATTAAATTTTTTTTTTATAATTTTCAATAATAGAAATATTATTGAACTGAAATTCACATCATATTATTGTTCTCCAAATAATCGCGTGCTTTTCTCCCATTGTTGAAAACTGAAGAAGAAGGTACTCTGTTTAATATCTGTGTAATTTGCATGAGGAATTAGAAAGTGAATTTATATTACTGTGAGCGTCGGAGCATAGATTATCGTAAAAGTTGCATTTTAATAGTCCCTGAAACGTTATAATTATCATAGATATTAATAATACATCTCATGATAATAGAGTGTTATCTTTCATAAGATGATTCATACACAAAGTGATGAGAGATATTACAGTAATACATTTTCAATGAGTGTTACGGCTTGATACAATATTTTCTTGGAGAAATCATGGTAAATTTTGATTGAGATATTTAATTGAAAGAAAACTCAATCAATATTCCCGGTCAATCAGCTGGTCGGCAAAGTCAGCTAATAAATATGAATTCTGATTTAAAGAATACAATACAGATGCATGCTTAACAACATATGAGATGGTTATGGCTTCCAAAAGCAAGTGCTTTGAATATTTACTTTCTATTACTTTAAAGTTTTGTTGATGACTTTGTTTCCTACTTTCCATTATATATTTCATACTAATGCATGACATTTTTTCTTTTTCCTGAATTCTGATGTTGTGAATTTGTATCCCTTTATGCCTTATATATATACTTTATCACTTATATATTTTGTTCTTTATTAATCCACAGGTAAAAAAATACCTTGCAGAAGTCACCTTTTGTATATGTCACACCATATCTATTGATAAAATTGTCTGTGCATATGTTTATCACTAAGAGATTCTCACTATAGTTCAATATACAATAATTTAGAAACTTAATCCGTCCTAGTGAAACTACGCGGACGTCAATGCCAACTTTCATGAAGGAGCCCTACCGAATACCAAGGTTCAATAGTATCCCGTAGATAATCAAAAAGATCAATTGGAAGCAATTAATCATCTCCTTTACTCTATTGTCTTCTGGATCATCGCATAATAGAATAGTCTCCTTAAGAAGATCTACTTTGATTTTTCCATTCGCTAGCGGGTCCTTATCTCCATTTACAGTGCCCAGAATTCTGTACTTATCATTCTGAAAATGAATATTTTTATTCTGTATTTATATTAAAAGGAAATCCATATCATCATTATCACACGCACGCACGCACGCACGCACGCACACACACACACACACACACACACACACGCAATTAACAACTTCATTTTTAATATCATGATTACATGAGAGGTCTTTTTTGCAAGTTCTGATGGACTGCAAAAACCTAACTGAAAATAATAAAATGAATTTATTATCAAAAGTTCTGTGTAAACATGATTACTTTTACACATTACAGCAGGGGTAGATTTAGGCATTTGTTAAGCCGTGGATGAATTTTCTAATCCTTTTTTTAATTATTACCATTGGATATGTGAAATGGGCCTTAACATTCTTTTTAAGCTCCTTACTAATCCTTATGATTTTTTAAAGAAAATAATAAGGCTCAGAAATGTCTCAACACTCAACGTCCAAAATGACAATATTGACATGACAGCTCGTTCAATTTAAAAAAAAAATTGAATCAAATCGTGAAAAATATCTTCTGTTGCAAAGGTCTTACTATCTTGGCCCTATTCAAGGAGAACAATGATTAGAGTCGAGTGATTTTCATCTCTTCCCTAAATTGAAAAAATGGGTTAGGATGCCAAAATAATAATTCTAGATTAAAAAGGATTTTTAATGGAGCATTAAAGCTCATCTCACACCAGTAGTAGTAACGGTTTTAGGAGATCAGAAACTCTATCTACCGATAAGACAAATGCTCGAATTTCTCCTCTATTTTTTCGAAAAGTAACCTTGATTATACATAATTTTTGGCTGCAGCTTCATTTTGTTCTCTACTCTTCCCCTTTTTTCATAGTCCATTGGAGATTGGAAAAAAAACAGACCTCATAATACAGGTAACTTCCTAATTTTCAGACTGAAAGTTATCGTTGATGAGTATATCATCTCTGGATGGATTGAATATCTATAAATATTCCGGATATATTGGAAAATAATTTACAAAAGTGTAGCCTTTTCTCGCATGTACTGCTTTAATGCCTGTTAAATTAATAACTGCTCCTTTTAATCATGTCCTCGAGGGAATCCTTTCAAAACAATGCAACCGAAATGATTAATTTAGACAGTCCCGGAGCTTGATTAAAAAGCAGGGGTGTGGAGATAATGAATGCCTTTCCCCTTACACAACATGTCTTTGAGCAGTTATAATTACAGGGCAGATCACATGCGTATGATGTTATGTTATATACTATGCTAATTGTCTTTATATACTAGAACAATAGGCAATAACGTAAGTGAAATGTCGCTATTGTTATTGAAAATATGAATGTATTATAAAAAAATGTTGGAAAATAATAAGTCAGGTTTGTTTGAGCCAATTCTTTTCTTATGAGCTTCTACAATTCAATTATGAAAAGTCAGGTTTGTTTGAGCCAATTCTTTTCTTATGAGCTTCTACAATTCAATTATGAAAGTTCTGAAGGAAAAATTAGTTTAAATAAGATCTCGAATTATCTTCTTCTCTGTTTCCTAAGAAATGATTTGAAAGCTTATTCCTAAGATTAAATTATTTTTAGCTTAATACTGCATTAATAATTAATTTTTAATTTAACTTATAAGTTAAAATTTTAGCATAATTTTTTTAAAATTAAATATTATCCTAAAAGCAATCAACGAGAATTTAGAATAATGAAGTGAATAATTAGAATAATGCAAATAGATTGATTTTTTGAATGAAAAAATGTAACATTAAAATAAGATATATGATCAAGTTGATTAAAAAATAAAAGAACAACCTATAATCCTTAAGAGAAATGGAACGCAAACTTGCTTTATATTACAAAGTGTTTTAGTTTGTTAGAATGAATGCGAGAACTGAAGTTAAATTTTACGGTAGAGTGCGTACTTCTCAATCAAGTAAATGGAACAACAACAACAAAAAAGATGATGAGCAGTATTTTATACAGTTTAAAATATTTGGGATAGAATAGTCATATTACATTATCGGATATTTTAAAATAGTAATACTAATTTATAAAATAACATTATCAATCTGTAGCATTGCTTCTCCGAATTGTTATTTTTATTCAAAAGAAGAGAGACTTGCATGTATTTTTAATTGATGTTGAATGGATGATTCGATGTTACCAGGCCTTGGATGAAAACTTTAAGCACTTTTAGCGACAAAAATAAGTATTTTTGGAATTATTATATTATTATTTTGTACGATTTATCACCAAATCTCCATAAGGAACAAAAATATGAATGTTCTGTAAAATTTCATGAGACTACAGAACTTATTAGAAGACATATAAGCATGGGCACTCACATACAGAATAATTATCTCATTGGGATGTTTATTGCATTATGAGACTGACAGTGATAATTATTATTTTTATTGTTGCGATATATTGATTAATTGTCTATCCATTGTTTATCCATTTCTACATGTGCTGTTCTTTATGTTTATCTCGACTGTGGTCTTTTTATTTGTGCTAGTGTTTTTAGTGAAATATAGTCTCGTTTTACTTTATTCAACTTGTTGGATAAAATGCACCATGCATTCAAAAGAAAAGAGATTTACGTAACAATGGTTAATTGTTAATTAATTGTATTAGAGTAGAAAAAAAAGGGAATATTTCTGAATGATCTCATTGACAAATATATGTACAAGTTTTTCTATTTATAAAAAAAACAAAAAAAAAAACAAAAACCCCGTCATTGACAAGTGATTTTAAAAGAAAACTTACCAACATGGCAACGTTTCAAACCTTATAATTTATTGTAGCTTTTTCATGTGATACGATATGACATTATTTCTAGCTAGTAGCGTTTTTTACGCTATGCAGAATACTTAAATACTTTCATACATATTTCAATTCAACAAAACTGTAGCGTTGAATTTCAAAAGTAATAGCAAAGCAATTTAATAAATAATGAAATAAAAATGAGATTATCATCTCTTAGTCACAGTCAGTTAATAATTTAGCATTGAAAAAAGCGATTCATTTAAAATAATCAGTTCATAAATTTTTCCATGGCAACGAATATGAAAAAATACTTTTTTTTTATCGAAATAAAATTGGCTCCATGATTTCCTAAAAAGCTGATTTATCGAAGTCTTCAAGAACTGATTTTGTTGTATTTTTGCTTTTTTTTGCTAGATTTAGCATTTTTTAGTACAATTGACTGTCGCGAAAATATTTTTTTTTATTTGGAGAAGCAGGGATTTCATTTCATCTCTCCTACTTTTTACTTATATTTTTTGAGAAAAGTTTTTTGACTTGTGTAAGATTTTTCTTCTCTGCTGATTCAAAATTTTTTCATATTTCGGATCTGCACAATGCTTTATTTTGATGCTGTAAAAATCTCTCCTCGTAGCTGCTGAAGTTACTCTCATTGTGTGCAGAATGAGTTGTTGTGCTGATCTTGTCAGTTGCTAATTCTGAAATTTCAATTTGCAATGTATGGAATCTTGTGATTTTGAAAGTGACAGATTTATTTCTTTACAAAATATACATGGGATCGGTATTGTGGAAAAGTTCACAGCACTTTTATTTGTTTGCAAGTATAGAAAAAGAAAGCACTGCATAACTCTCAGATTTTGACTAATGCTCATGTTTTGGATATCTAAGTAAAAAAAAATATTTATGATGTCTATCTGCCTGCGAATAAGTTAAGTCACAAAGGGGGAAAAACAAATGAAATTTGGTATATAGGTTTTACGTCGAAAGTGAATAACATTGTCACGTAGATAAACCGTGTCTTAACTAATGCCCATGTTTTAGATATCTAAGTAAGAAATATATTATGATGTCTGTCTGTCTGTCTGTTTTTGAATAGGCAAACTTCCAAAGGAGAAAAAAACAAGACAAATGAAATTTCGTATATAGGTTTTACGTCGAAAGGGAATAACATTGTTGCGTAGATAAACCGTGTGTTAACTAATGCCCATGTTTTAGATATCTAAGTAAAAAATATGTTATGATGCCTTTCTGCCTGTCTGTGAATAAGCTAACTCACAAAGAAAAAAAAATGGAATTTGGTATATAGGTTTTACGTCGAAAGTGAATAACATTGTCGAGTAGATAGCCGGGTCTTAACTAAGGACCATGTTTTAGATATCTAAGTAAAAAATGTATTATGATATCTATTTTCCTGTCTACGAATAAGCTAACTCACAAAGAGAAAAAAAACAAAAAAAACACAAGAAAATGAGATTTGTTATACAGGTTTTACATCGAAAGTGTATCATATTGTTGTGTGGATGAAGTTAGAGTAGATAAACCATGTGTTAACTAAAGTCAAAGATACTCTTTGCTAATCTCAACTCGAGCTTTTATTCAAGGGACTAAAATTTACATCTGTTTTTATCCACGAGGTAATATGACTTGAATCTTCCAGATTTAGAAAGATACATAAATTATAAGAGCATTCTAGAACAAAGGAGAAAAAACATAAAGTAAATCAATAACAAAACAATTTTTAGGCAACTTGCCTGCAATCAGATACGAACTTGTGAATTGTCTCTTTCAGTTCATTGCATTCTTCCACTGAACCATTCAGTCAGCGGGAAGTTAGAACAAGTTTCCTTACAATATTTTGGGCGAAGTCCTTCCATAAGAAGTTAATTTTTACTTTGTACGTGCTAATATGAATGTGATGATTTAAATAGACGACTCGGATAAAATTCGACATACGATATTGTCACTAAAATTGTAGATGTCCAATAACTACTGGACGGAATTTTAAATAGGACTGATTATCTCTCGACATGCCTGTTCATGTATATGAAAATAATCATACAGTTAATTAGATGGATGAATTTTTCTATGCGATGTGCGCGCCAAAAATGTAGAACTGCCTTGTGCTTTTTCAACAAACTTTTAGACTGTACATGTGCATTCACTTGTAGCTGGTCCAGTAATTCAAAAAAAAAAAAAAAAAAGCAAAAGATCGTATAAGTTTATATCTAAAATTAATTATGAAGCCTTGGCATCGAAATGATACAACTGTATCAAATTATAAATTCTTCGAGTCCATAGGAAGATGCCAAAAATGCGTATTCTTTTTCCTTCAGTAAATGATGATGTTGAACTCAGAAGAAGCCATATGATATAAAACAATAGAAATAAGTACCGGGTGCGGCATACATTCGTGCAAACTTCAAAAAATTATAATAAAAAAAGTAATGCTCGAAAAAAATGGCAGTTTGCGGGAATATGTTCAGAATGGATTTTGCTATTTCCATTAAAAAAGTGTATTTAGAAAATGACTAATAGATGGCGCTTACAAGTCATACCGAGAGGTTTATGCAAATCAGCACAGCTAAAAACACAAGGCTGGAAATGGATTTGTCATACGACGCCAGTAGCATGGTATCGCTACCGGATCGAGCATAAGTGGTTAAATTGTTCTATAAGAACGGTGAATCCGCGATTAAAGCATTGCGACAGTTACAAACGGTGAAAGGAATTAAGGCGAAGAAAAACCCAATTTCATTGAATGGGATATTGAATTCAGTTCGCCGTTTGTACATTGTAGTGGCGGTCATGTTGAGCATCTTTAGCTTTAAAATAAAATGTACTATAAGGTTACTGTGCTCTGTTTTCCCGATTTGCATAAACTGTCTCGGTATGACTCGTGAGCGCCATCTATCGGTCATTTTCTAAATACACTTTTTTAAATGGAAATAACAAAATCCAAAGGCTCTCTGCACATACTCCCGTAAACCGTAAGTTTTTTTGAGCATTACTTTTTTCATTATTTTTTTGAAGTTTGAACGAATTTATGCTGCACCCGGTAAAATAGAAATTGGTTGGGAAAATACACCCGTTAATTTTTCAAGATCTTATAACTTGTAAATTTGCTATCTCAATTGTTTAAATGTTGGAAACAAAAATAAAAACTTTCGAACAATAAAGATTGTAGTACACATATAGGGTAAAATAGCATACTGAAATGTAGAAAGGGAAGAAGCAGATTTAAACCTGTATATGCAAATTAATGTTATATATGATTATATTGCAATACGTTATGCAATATATAATATGTTGAATGGAAGACAGAACAAATATTTTTTTTATTAATTGACAGTATACTTAATCGGCATAAGACATTTTCATAATATATGCCACTGCATATCTGAGATCTATCTCTCATATTCCTGCTCAGTATGCAATGTTACATTCTTTAATATCGTGCAAAATGAGAAATAATGTTACGAAAATCATCTGGTGGGAGAAATCCAACATACTCGATAACAGTTAAAGGCGCTTTATATCATAAGAAAAAACGAAACACAGATAACAAAAACATAGCTGAAGTTTATACCCTCCTAACACTTTTAGAAATCAATAATACACAAAAAAACTACAAATCGTTAATTAAATAAATGCAATATTACAAACAACAGCGTTCGGTGTCACTGCCTCGAAACATTTTCTCAAGAGAGAGTGATTTTTGTGTGAACCTTTCTAATTTTACAGTCTTCCGATAGTGTGTAGAATTTTCCAGAAGAAATTCCAAATTTCAGATCAAAATATAGAGCTAAATTTCTTGCATCTTCCACGACATTCATTTTCATTGCCAAACTCACCAAATGTTCAAGTTTACCGGAGATCATTGGCTTTACATCTATTCAGCTTACGTTAGGATTAGTGTAAATCACTCTTTCCAACTGTAACATTAAATTGACATAAAAGCTATATTACATAACACTATGTTTCAATATTGGATGAGAAACACCACTTGAAGAGTAAAGTGAACACAAATCGATTCTATTACATTTCATGCTTTTCACTTGCACATTTCCTTTCCTTTCCTTGCACATTTTTCAAGAGAAAAATGTGCAAGGAGGGTTTTCTGTCAATGTAACAGATACATCATTGCATTCATTTTTGTATTGTCCCAATTAGCATAAAATATTGCACGATATATCCACGGTATTGTTCGATTTTCTAAATGTTGTACAATATCTTGAAGCTATCATAATATTATGAGTCATCCAAGATATAACATAACTAGTACTACCAAGAATTCGGCCATATTGTTGGCAACTTTAGATCAAACGGGCAATTAAATTTATAGTAAGGAGGAGAAATTTGCAGAAATTCCCAAAAGCTATTGAATGGATGCCAGATCAGTGATCCCCAGTTTTGGAGATCATTTAGAGACAAAAATGAAGGTTTTGGAAAACACAAGAATATGGCGAAATCTCTGTTAAGAGCCAAAAATTCGTAGATCCGTCTCAAAATTCGATATCCTCTTAAGGAGAATAATGTGATAGAAGTGAGTGAGTTTAGTGAATTTTTCTCTTTGGAGTTCTGATCGCAGAGATAACCTATTTTTGTAAATGTTTCGGATGTGTTTTCAGATTTTCTTGCAAAATATAAACACTATTATTTATCAATTTTTTTTAAGCTTTTCAATTTAACTCTTCCTGATTATTTTCGTGATAATATAGTTTTTAACTTTTTGAAATTATTCATTTATAATAAAATTCTTTTTAATTTGTGTTCTCTTGTGCAAATGTATACTATAATTTTTTCTTATGAAAGTCTAATTGCATCTATACTTAATAGAAAAGAAGCTGTGTGAACACTAGAGACAGAAGTGTGGTGTGATGTTACGATGTTAAGCCATTTTATTTTGAATGCAACAAAAAGACTTATTTTCCAAACACCTTGGAAAAATTCCTGAAATCCGATTTGGGATTCATTGGGAAATTCACAAGTACGACGATAAGAGGATTATAGAAGGAATTATGCACTAATAACTGATTAAGGGAATATTTAATCTTCAAGAAAAATGATTATGGTTGTCTTTGAGAATATGTAAATGGTATCTTTTAAAGTACAAAAAACGTTTTGATATATATCTTTTTAATAATAAAATAAATATTTAATAATAATTTCAGAAGATAACACATTAAACTGAAACTGTTGCCGTAATTATTATTATTATTATTTCAAAAGGGAAGCAGATTTCAATTTAAAGTTATTTTTTGTAGTATTAACATTTGAAATTTTAAAACTGAGAAATTTTAAAACTCATTTAATCATTGTTCGAAAATAGTATTTGTTCTAAAATCCTTTAAGTAAAAGGAATAGAACAATTCAAATGTCTTCTAAAAGTTGAAAATAACATCATTAATTAGAGGAAAATATTATTCCACAGGAAAAAAAAAAATCATTTCAGAAAATTATTAAAACATTCGGTGATAAATAATTTTTTTGCCGGTAATATTTATTTAATCACAGAAAAATGTACGAGTGAAGTTAAAATTAAGAATTTAAAACTAATGATTTCTATGGAATTAATATTAAGAAAAATTTAGACACCTTAGATATAAAATGTTTGAATTTATGAATAAAATTGGAGGAACACTTTTGACTAGAAAAAAAAAGTTTTTTTTTTGTTTGACGATAATTTTTAATGAGAAATCTTGTTCATTATAAGTTGAATAAATAGAAAGGAAGAACCTTCATTGAAATGTGTTTTGTAATGTAGAAAAAATAATATTTCAATAAAGTAAAATAAGACTTTTTTAAAAATACTAATCAATGATTTGGAATTTTAATGTATAAGTTTTAAATATGCATTATTATTTGGCTGATCTGATTCAGAAGATTTTAAATGGAATTCTTAGTAATTCGGGGTTTCTTCTCTGATCACTTGAATTTTCTGTAAAAAATACAGTTAAAATATCATCAATGATTTGAATTTAACTTCTTTAATTCGAAGCCAAATCCAACATTAATAATTTTTATATCTTTTAATTGTTTTATTTAGATAAATTTATCTATTCTTAATCTTATCGTGTCTGCTTTTTTTATACTACTC
>JAPMOR010085293.1:0-14442 GCA_026543865.1 Argiope aurantia
TTAACAGTAAGAGCTATGCTCCAGGTCTTCCTAAAACAGTTAAATGGATATGTCATCTTCTGATAAATCAGAGACATTTGGAATTGCAATAAATCCAGCTTATTCGTCCTAATAGCATAAATGATTATGAATAAATCCTTGCCCGAAATGGATAAAGTGACAAACTTTATCCATTTCTCTATAACTCTATAACATAGAGGACGCTGTTACAATAAAAGATCACCCATATAATTCTAAGATAATTCTATATTCTTTATGAGAAAATTGGTGTCCTCTTCATCAATGAATAGAGAATGTAAAAGAAAAAGATAAGAAGGTACAAAAAAACACCATCTTTTACTAAAAATCATTTAATATCACAATGGAGAAGTTATATTGAAAATACTTCGTATCCAAGAAGAAACTGAACGCAATGGTATCGATGCCGAAGTTTAAATATAATTACAATAACACAAACATACTTTAGCTATACACATTCTCGCATTTCTTCTTATAAACATGTGTTTAAATTGTACAAAACATTGCATTTAATAATAGCAGGAAATACTTTAATATTTCATTGCCACTTTTTCTTCCGAATATACGATATATTTTTTTGTTTATATACTAGAAAGAAATATATTTATCTTCATAAAAAAGAAGTAATGATGTCTATCCTTAAAACATGCTTAAAAATTCATTATTAATTAAAGTAAACACCAAAATTCTTTTAATGAGGTCTAAATTCACGATATGGATATACTAATCAGGGAAATACTTTTTTAGCAAAAGTTCTTTATAAGTTAATTTTTTTTTCATATATATCAATGCCACCTATACAAACATAATTTTCTATCAATAAAATTCTAGTTGCCAAAATAAAAATAAATGATTTACAATGATACATGCATACTTTTATATTTATAAGAGATTTTTTAATTAAAAAAGGAGAAAATTGTGTTAATATATTTCTAAGCACTGTAATCATGTAACAATAAACGTGATAAATTTAGTATTATTGTATGCAGTTATTCAGAACAAAAGTCAATATCTAAAATCTACAGCACGCTGCATTAAGGGGCGTGGGTAAACTGAAATGTAAGTTAATTAATAAAATTTTATTCTTGATTATATTATCATGATGTTGCAAGGAATCTTAAAATACAAATCTAGATCAAAGAATGTTCCCATCGTTTGCACTTACTTTACTTACAAAAAAAATGCCCCTACTTACATTATAGGTGAATGGGAATCTGTATTCTGGTGATCTACAAGATAGAATATTTAATCTAAGCTTTAATGACTATATTTGGTACAGATTAACTTTGGTGATGAAAATGTGACCCCTGCACTTTTTTTTTTCAAAATTTTAATGAAATTAAATTTAAGCAAATTTATAACACTTTTCTCCTTTAACTCCTGACAATATTATTTAACAAAATCTATATTAAACCATCCATAATTAAAAAATAATATCAATTCATTTTTATTAAACATTAAAACATTCCAAATAATGGCAATTTTTTTATAAAAAAAGCATTTATTTTCTAACATTTTCAAAAATGGCTTATACTATTCCACTGAAATTCAGACCGATTTCATAATTTCATCGAATGTTTAAAAGCCCAATTTTCTATCATCTTTGAAAGCTAAGATAAAAATGTCTGCTTGATATCTATGCAATTTACATGACAAATAAGTAGATGTATTATCGTAAATGTTTGAAAATAAAGGAATCGGACAGTTAGGATTTTAATAATTGCTTATGATGCCACGAGACTTCAATTAGTTAAGTTATTACATATGCACTATCAGCAAAATGGGTAGGTGCAAGTCTTTAAACCTATACCATTTGAATATCTACCACAATTTAAATTATTATTTTTTCCACTTTAGGGAATATTGATTTTGAATTTAGACTTAAGAGATTAACAAAACCAGCAAAATCAGTACTTTAATCAGTAGAATTAATAACAGTCAGAATTCAAATGCGATTTCTATATTCCTGGCCACCTACTGGTATTTCTAGGTTATTACGTAACTAAAAAGCAAAGAACAGCAATCAGAGTGACTGCTCTGTGTTCTACTACGGGGGTTGTAAAAAAAGAGATTTCGTTTAGCGGGAATACACATTTTAGAATTACGCTCTTAACATTATATGAACTTTTTCTGAAATTCATAGAACTCCATATTGAGTGTAACAATCGATATACGAAAGAAATATTTCGTTCTATACAATTCAGGTGATTACTGTTTTGTGAAATATATCTGCGGATTACATGGCAAATTGAAGCAAAAGGATTTTGAGGGATTTCAGTATGTAAAAAAAGACATTTTTGGAAGATTTTACAAAAATTTTAACTTTATATAATATGTATATAGACTTTATATAATATGTATATAGATCTATAAATGCGATTTAAACATTTATTTCATGATGCAAATATATACTTTTACCAAATTGTTCTGCACTCTTTGTATTGCATTTTATTTAAAACTAGCTTTTACCCGCTACTTCGTACGCGTGGAAATACATTGGAATTTATAGCATCAATGGCTTTATCTTTTTTTACTCCTGTGCATGTGTGAATTTTCAACGCCAATTGGGGCAACGCAAATGTATGAATTTTCTACGCCTGTTAACGTAAGGCAATATAGATTATAAATATTTAATTTCCTTTTTTCTGTATAATTTTAATTTAAAAGTACTTCAGAATGAATCCGAAAGATCGATTAATTAACAATGTTTAATTTTAAATGTATTGAACACTAAGAAAATCAACAGAATCGTTTGAAATTATAGTCAAAATCATGTTAAGCCTTATCTCATTGGCGTAGAAAAAAAAAGAAAAGAAAAAAAAACCTGATGCTTTACTCATTTGGCGATTTTGGGCGGGAAAGTTAGTTTTTAATTAATAAAAAATAACCACTCAATTAACCGGTATAAATAGTAGCCTATGTCCTATTCTAGACTATAATCTATCTCTCAGCTAAATTTCATCCAATTCTGTTCAGCCGTTCTGGCATGATTGACTAACAAACATCCATCCATCCAAACTTTCACATTTATAATAGTAGTATAGATATAAATACAATTTAATTACAAAAGCATTCAACTAACCTAAAAAAAATTTATTTACGTAGTACATCTATATCTATACTTATAATAAAGCTCAATGTATGTGTGTGTGTGTTGGCGCTCTACAGGCCAGACCATTCAACCTACAGCTACCAAATTTGGCACGTGTATACTTTGGAGGAAAAATGTGCACCTGGGGGTTATTTTTTCGAATTTTTAACTAGAATTTTATTTATTTAAAAATTAAGCAAAATTTTGAAGTGTTTATGCTATAACTTCCGAAAATATTACCGCACAAAAAAGATTTTTACATGAAGTTAAAGATCAAAAATTTATCTTTTAAATTATACTAATGTTTTAATCTTAAAATTAAATTTCTATTTTTAATGAATTTTTAAATAAATATTTTAATTATGTTTTTCAATAATTTTTTTCATAAAAAATAAAAATTCAAATTAAACACGTTTCGCATTCATGGGAAAAAATTAGCTTTTTTCAAAGTGTTGTCATAACATTGATTAAAGCTCCAATTAAAAATAAATTAAATCTTTTTCGAAAGGAAATCTGCAAAAATATAATTTTCTGCACGTGTCTGTAGGAAATGAAACAAATATGAAATATTATTGTTTCTAAAAAATAAATTCAAGAAAAATTATTTTATGATCTTTTACACTCTCTATACAGGGTGTTTATTTAGTCCCGGACCCATTTTTTGATGTTTGATGACTCATAAAATAATGAAGATATAAATAAATTTATGGCATTTATTGATGGAATAACTCATATATTTTCCTTTTCAGGTTTGAATATTTTTACTTTTGTAAATATCGTCTGCTCGTGTTTTTAATTTCAGACAATTTCATTTTCCAGTCTAAATATCTGTACTTTTCTAAATATCGTCTACTTATTAATTGCATTTTTCTCTCTTTTGTTTTTGGCAACTATTGAAATATTATGTTTACTTTTGATGTGTTTGTTCTATGTAGTACTTTTGTATGTGATGTTTTATTCCAGCGGATATTAAGGAGAATGCATACACCACAAGAGAAAGCACAGATTTTATGGTGGTCAGAGAGTTAATTTCCAATCAACTAAATCACTGACTTTTAAGAGTTAATTTCCAATCACTTAAACTGACTGATTTATGAAAATTTGAATACCACTATTCATTAAAAAAAGTATTATTTTAGATTTTCCCTCGATCGCTTCAAAGAAAATACGCCAATCAGCGCGCAGGTTTCTCAAGATTAATTGGCTTAAATTATGAAAATGTTGAGTTTTTCTAAATTTTTAACATTTAAAACTTCATAAAGAAGTCTTAGTTGATCGTGGAAAATAGAAACATTTATTCATTTATTTAAAATTTGGTGTGTCCAGAATATTTCTCAGAATATGATACCTTTCTGCATTAAATTTAGACTTCATAATTTTTGAAATATATTTATAGGCTGGAACAAAATATTATTATTGATTTCATTTCAGTCCTTTTGAAAGAAAAACTAAAAACTGAATTTTATGCTGAATCTCAGAAATTTTTGTTGAATTATTGTTTGAAATATTACATAAATGATGAAAAATATTTTGTAGTTAACATAAGACTTAAATACCGAGCGATTCTGTTTGCAATACTCACATTCAATAATAATAATAATTAATAAATAACAATAATGATGATAAATAATATAAAACGCTTAGTTTTATTAAAAAATATCTTAATATTAATTGCAATTTCGTCATTTACATTTTAAATGAAAGTTGAAGTTTTACCGGAAATGGCAACAAATTAGCAAAATATATATAGTAAATTGAAAGAAACGATCTAAATAGTATAAGTTTGGTATGGCTATCAAAATTTGAAGATTAAAAATGTTTTGTTTGAGAATCCTTTAAGAGACCAGTTACTTAAAGTATTTAATTGAAAATTGTAGCGAGCGGTAATACTGGCGAACCGGCTGGTCGCCAAAGGCGGCTAGTCTGAAATAAAACAAATCAACAAATCAAGTCCGTGTTTCTTTAAAATCAAGTCAAGTCTATTTTATTTATCGATCGAAATTGAGATAGCTACAACAGTAAAATACACATAATTTTTAAACTTTCAATTAAAATGAAAACACAGTTGTCAACAATCAAAACATACAGCGCTTGAGAGAATTTTCATCGCCATTTGGCGTAACGCAAATGTGTGAATTTTCTAAGCCAATTGGGGTAACGCAATACAAATTAAAAATTTTCTATTTCCTTAATTCATGTTTTATTTTAATTTAAAAGTACTTCAGAATGAATCCGAAAGATCGATTAATTAACAATGTTTAATTTTAAATGCATCAAACACTAAGAAAATAAATAGAATCATTTGAAATATTCGGTTGAAAACACATTAAGCCTAACCTGATGAGCGTGGTGTAAAAAAACAAAAAAAAAGCCTTATTCATTTTTGGTGATAAAGTTAGTTTTTAATTAATTTAATAAAAAAAATAACCACTCAATTAACTGGTATAAATAGTAGCCTATGTCCTATTCCAGACTATAATCTACCTCTGTGCTAAATTTCATCCAATTCCGTTCAGCCGTTCTGACGTGACTGACTAACAAACATCCATCCAAACTTTAACATTTATAATAGTAGTATAGATAATAAATTCCATATAATTGTTTTAAATGTAATTTAATGCCTTCGATTTTAGTTAGTTGTTAAATTAATATGTTGTTGTTGTTTCCGATGGCACTTGCCAAATGCAAGCCAGCTGATTTGAAATCAACGATTTTAAGCCGAAAGGGAACGTCTCTTATTTTAGTAGCACCAACTAGGGCCAAGAGTACGATTTTGCTACTCATGCATCACATTCGCTTGCACAGCCCCTTTTTAAAGGGGGGCACATTCGCACATCTCACAGATAGAACAAATGAAGGACAACCATGCCCGAACCGGGACTCGAACCCGGGACGCCCAGATCACGGGGAAGACGCGCTACCCCTATGCCAGGACGCCGGCGTTAAGTTAATATAATTGCACTGATGAATTTTTTGAACACTACGCTGCAATAAGGATTCTCAGTTTATAGTCGCAACGTATTGATTAAAGTAAATTTCAAATAAATTAATTATCTTTTGGCATTTTATTTTAGCTTTGGTAATTTTTTGGAACCATATAAATTCAAGTTTTATTTTAATACTAACTGCTGAAAATAAAGCATAAACATAATATATATTTTTCTTTGATTATAAAAGTTAAAAATCTGTTACTGATTCATAATGAATAAATGGATTCAAATTTTTAATTTTGAAAATGTTTCATTTGGCCGAGAAGGTGATCTGTTCTTGGAATACATACCATAACACTAAAAGGTGCTAAATAATTTGGCTCATTATCTACATATTGAGAATCATAAAACGAAAACATTAAAACGATGACTCAACCAGATTACCTTCCGCACTATAAAAATAACTTATCTTACATTCTGCGCATTCATACACATGAAAAAAAAGTGTTGTTCAAATATAACATTAGTATACAAAGAAAAAATATTATAGAATTAATACATGCTAATTCCAATATTTTCAATTTTAATTCAATTCAATTTTTCCAAGAATTTTGCAAATTAAATTTTCAGCAAAATGGCATGTACTATTCATTTAGTTTTTTTTTTGTTAAAAGATTATTAATTATACATATGTAAATAGTAAAATTATTGCTGTATTCGACACGAACGAGTATTTTAAATAAATTTATTATTCCTGTCAAATAATTCTTTTCAATTGACATAAAAAGAAACAGCTCCTGTTATCTTGGAACGCACTATTTTTTGTGCTTAATCTATTAAATAAAGTATCACTTCTGAAACCCTTACAGGAATAGGTAGTTTTCATAGAAAGCTGGGTATTTTTTTTTTTTTTTTTGAAAATGAAAGAAAAGAAACACGAATGGAAATGTCCCGTGATAGATGAGACTTACGATTTATGTCCAACTGAATGAATTTTACCTTAGGGTTTGCGAGATTCGGGTCTGATGCTTTAGATGGATACTAAGCCGTTAAGTCCGAATGTCTGAGTTTGTTCAATGTCAATTTGTTCTGCACAAAGCCTTTTATCGTAATGTTGAAAACGTCATCCACCAGGGTCTTTCTGCGCTGTGCCATTGCAGCGAGATGGGGGATTGGCTGCAACCCAACGAAAACACTAAAAAGGAACGGGTATCATCTAAATTCTGAGAAACGTTTTATTTGCTTTTGTCAAAAAACACAAGACAGATTGGTGATGGACATAGAATCATATATAAGGAAAAATTGAGATTTGATTCAAAAAATGGAGGATTCCTTACAAGAAATTTATCACAGTTGTTTCTTTAAAAGGATTTTAAAGATATATATGACAATCGTTTTCCAAACACATCTCAGTATTAGATATGACGGTCCGAACAATATTTTGTCAGAAAATTCATATGTTAAAGGTATGTTATTTTAACATGTTTTATTATAAAAGCTTAAAAGCTGATTGATTGGGGGTTAGCTGTTTGAAGTACAGTTTCAGTGGCATTTAAATTATCCGTTTCGATAAAGGTAATGTATCATTCGGGGAATATGGTGATATTATTTTAGGGATTTGTTGAATTCATGTTTAATAAAGGTTAAATTTGTGCATTGTCCACAATTCTGCACTTACATTTTTTTCTAAAGTAATATAATTGCAATTTTAACCCATCCAGATAGTAACTGCAATAAACAAATTAATTGGAATGATATTCACGTATAATATAATCTTAATCAATAATTCTTATAATGAAGAACAGGTAAAATATAATTTTTATTGGTACATTAGTTTCTGCAAATTAAATAATTGTACAGATAATAAAACTATAATTCATAATTTCTTGGTGTTTTATAATAGTCTATAATAATGACATCCTTCTGTAAGGTATGGCTTTCTTCCAATGCAATAAACATACATTCTATAATACTAAAATCTATTAATGTTTTAATATTAACACATTTGGCCTTTAAGGATCCATGATCATCCGAAAACCAATTAGATGCTTACAATATTTTACTTGACACACTCTATCGATAAAGACAATGAGAAGTAAGATAATTATTTATTTGTATTTAGCATTTGAATTTTTACTTTACAAAGCTACTTTGAAATTTATTCGAAACTATTATGTATTTCATAAAATTCTCTTTCTGGCTGTTACAATAATGGAAATTCGGGAATTTATCATGTTACTTTTTAAAACTGGTACCAAAATACTAAAATTAATTTCCTATTCGTGTCCAATTTGTCCTTGTTTGACAATTATTACTAAAAAAATCTTTTATTTCAATTAGGTAGATATTGTTTAATATTCACTAATCAAGAACATTTATTTGGTTTGCATAACGATCAGATGATTTAGCATTTAAAAAAAGAAGAGATTAAATCAACAAATGAATTAAAATTTAAAAGTTGTTCGAATTTCAAATTTATTACAAATCATTAAAAGACAAAAACATTATTGTAATTAGTAAACAAGATAATAGTTGCCATCCTAGTAAATTTCTATTTGTTTTGATTGAATAAAAATGATGTAAAAATAGTTAATATAAAGTCTGTATGGCAACTTAACACTTTCTAGTTTTGCAAGTAGATCGAGAGAATTTAACATCTTGAATTTTCGACTGATGATTGTTAGACGGAAAGTCTTATTCCGTGAATGTGTAAAGAGCATTTGTTATGAAGAAAACATACGACAGGAAATCGATACTGGGCGCATATATTACTTGGATTTCAATAAAAGCATGAAAATGCACTTTGTTTTTAAAGTAGGAATTAGTCTTCATGCTTTATTTTCTATTTTTGATTCGTCACAGTATCGAATGATTATTTCTATGAATTTCGAATGATCTTTCAACCACCTTGCAAGTTTCTGAAGAATTTGTTACTTTTGGTCCGATATTTCATGTTACATTAATTAGAGATTAATTTTAATGAAGTCATAGCATTTCTTTTGCCTATGCGTTTCGAACTGCAATTGTTTTGCTTATTTCCGGGTGGTGTCGTTTTGCAGCACTCCGAATAATATTAAACGAATAATATTTTCTTTCATTACAAATTCTAATTTAAAGGAATACTGCAAGATGATACATATATGATTTTAGAAAATTAATGTTCATTCTGCAGTTATCTCAGGGAAGAAAAAAATACAACTTCTATTATTGCAGAATATATTCAAAATTCAATTTTTATATTATTCAGAAGAGGTAAGGTTTGTTTGACACACCTGTATAAAAAGCACATTATTTTCTTCGAATGAGTGGCATCAAACTTTAAAAAACACAGGATGCAAAATATTATGAAACCATTTTCGTGCAATGAAGACGTTTGAACTAGTATTTTTAAAATTGTTTAGTTTCTTACACAATATTTGTTACAATGAATTAAATGCTTAATGAATTATGATTCGTGTAGTTGGATTCAATCTAGACTATCCAGCATATTACAAAAATTCGTTCATAAACGAAATTTTAATTTCATGCATTTAATCTGTTTTTTTTTATCAAATACAAACGTAAGAGAACATAATTTTAAGAAAACTACATAATACTGATTATATTATATACAAAAGTATGATACTTACTTATAACATTATTCAGTGTGCTCCCAAAACGAGGAGCAAGCATTTATTTTCTTAAATATTACAAATAGGCATATACTTCTAATTCCAAAATTTCTTTTTCAAGCAAGGTGATGGTTCAATTTAGAATTATGTCAGATAATAATTAATAAGAAACGAACATATTCCCTATCTCATTGCAACAAAATTACAAAATCGATGGGATAATCCAATAAAAAAAATTTAATGTCATGACAGCCTTGAAAAATGAGACTGCCTTTTCACCCTGAATATTGTCATTGAAAAGATTCTCGAGGAATTTTAGATGATTTTTTTTCTGACTGTAAAAGTTCCGATTAAGGATTTTTAGTTCGAATTATTTTTTCAACAAAAATATTCACATTTCTGAAACCCTCTACGGAAATGAAAAATACAGGAATTGTTACATTTTAAATTATTTAGTAAATTTTATTCACATTTAGTATCTTTTCTTGTTAAGCAGAAATATATTCATTTTCCGTAATATTTAGCATTTGTATTCTTACTTCTCAAATCCACATTGTAATTTATTCCAAGCTATGTCTCTCTATTATGTGTTTTATAAAACTCTCTTTCAATTTATTATAGTAATGGGTGTTCTGGAATTTATTATTACTTTTTAAAACCAGTTTAAAAATTCTAAGGGGGGAAAAAACTTATTTTCTGTGTATATCGAATTTGCCTTTGTAGAACAATATTTATTAATTAAATTATTTTATTTTATTTAGGTATATTTTATACATTCGATATTTATGAATTTTTATTTCGATTGTATAAAGATAAAAAGTATTAGTATTGTAAAGAAACAGAGACATTAAATCAAGAAATGAATTGGAGAAGTTCTATAACACGAAGTGCCTTTTTCAAAATCAAGTAAAATTATAAAGGTCACATTATTTATTTGTGTCCCACAAAAAAATTGATCTATTCAGATTTTTTGAAACATTTTTGAATGCCCCTGACAAAAATAAGACCTTGTTAAAATCTCCAGTCAAACGGGTTGATTTAATGCTCCCACTGCAAAATTTAAGCGACCTTTTTCAATCGATGTTCAAATGGATACAATAGATGTAATACATTCTGTTTTTTTTAGGAATTCAGATTGAAATCGCTGGTTTCATAGAGTTGTGACTATGTTTGGAAATAAAATTTCACATCTAGAATATATAAAATTATTTGTTCATGAAAAAAATCAATACTTGTACATGAAGAGAATATTAATAAAATTATATCTCTATGATTTCAAATCAAATTTGAAATTTGGGTTCTGACATTTTCATAAAATCAGTACAATCTTTAAATTCGAAGACCACTTCTAACAGTCTCATCCTAATTATATCGCATTCAAACAGAAAAAAAACTAAATAAAATAACAGGACTTCCAATCGGAGCTATAACAATATTTGTTATAGCCCAGATTGCTTATATAATGTTCTTTTTATAATTCTTTTTTTTTGCAATATTTTTTAAAAACATCTATATCAAATGAATGTTTATCAATAAACTCCCAATTGCATAACTACATCTAATTATTGTTAGCGATATGCTTTACTGTTAATCAAATAATTCATTATTGCACAGATGCAGATATATTCTAAGATATTCGTAAAATTTTAGCTGCTAATTTCTATCTATTCTGTTGCAACTTTCTATCTACTTAATAAAAACCCTCTTGGTAAATAATTTATGAAAAAAAGATGCGATTGAATCAAAATTCATCTTTTAACAAATGCAGCTTTTGGAAAGAAGCAGAACGGTTATTGTTCCTTTACAAAATTGAATTTGCGAAAATGTTTTTACTCATCCATTTATATTGATATACAAATGACAAATTGATCTAAGCAAAATCTGTAATTACATTTATTTTTGCCGTTTCGAGATTATTAATACTTTTTCCTCTTTTTTCTTCTTCTTTTTTTCTATTCTATTATATATAGCTACAGCGATAATATAGATAATTCAATAAAATAGCAATTAGTCGCTGCATCTTAGAAAATAAAAGTTTTATCAGAAATAAAGTCCTCTAAGCTGAATAACTCAGAAATTTTTGGAATCCCCTTTCAGGGAATTGCAGTTTCGAAAAAAACTATTTCTTAAATTGCAGTTTCTTTGTTGTTGTATGGAATATTCATATTTTTTTGTAATAATGAGAATAATTTCATTAATATTTGTGGTCCTAATAGATTTTACCTATCGTTATTTTTGATTCTGCATTCATTTAATACTATTGGTAATTTTTACTATAATTAAAATTGAAAAAGGATGATTATTAAAATATCAATAAACGTATAAACAACCAATTGCTTAACACTTTACTGGAGAGGTGAAATTTTAGGATTTAACTGGGGAGGTGCGGTCTACGAGACCGCAATTTATTTACACTCAAATTAAATTTTGTAATGAATATATTAGTATGAAAAACTGCCAATATATTTTGCAGATATTTTTCTTGATATATAGATATGTTTTAGAAATTTTTCAAAATATATTATCATTGAAAAAAGTAAATGCGTTGGAACGTACATTTTTTCCCTAATTATATGTTACAATAAATAATATTCTTGAAAAACATATTACTCCTTAAATCTTATTTATTTTTACAGTATATGAAGGTATATAGAGGGCAATATAATTAAAATTCATCAATTATATGAAAAATAAAAAAAATGACAATTGGTAAAATTTGCCCTTTTTTTTATCGGCTTGTGTGATTTTCATGGCACGGTTTTCTAGAGCATTTTAAACATACAGGTTAAAAACTAATATAAAAATAACCCATAAATTCTGCATATAAATGTATCTTGGTATATTAATATATTTTATTAATTTTTAGAATACATTATCACTAGAAAATTTAATTATGTTTGAACATACAAATCAGAATCAGTTAATGTGAACTTTCATCGGAAAACTCTTCTGTACAATTATCATTATCACAAAAAACATTTTCTGTTTCATTTAAAAGTGTCTGGAGCACTGCTTCATAATAAGATCAGTAAATTGGATGATATTTCGGGGCCCAAGTTTTAATGCCATCTGCTAAGCCTTGTTTATCACTGGTACACTAAACAGGGAGGTGCGGTCTTAGAGACGTCGCTAAAAGAAATAACTGAATTATTTAAAAAAAAAACCATCTGCTGAAATCGGTTGAAAAAGTGCAAGTGTATTGATGGTCATGAAACAGGAAGCTACAAGGTCAATCCATTCAATTGAGTTGAAAATATAATAGGGATGACCGAAAATTCATCGCTAGCATTCTTACAGACCGCACGTCCCAATTTAAAGGTTAAGAATCTCTTTAAAATATTTTCAATCAAAACTGAAACATAATTTTATTTCATATTGAAACTATTAAATATTCTTCAAACCAGAAACGAATTAACGAATTAAATTAATGAAGTTATGGTAACTCTTTGCTTAAATCGTTGATTATAATATATTTCAATACTACGAAAAATTTATACATTTCTTTCGATATTACTTTTCAGTAGCAATGATATTATTTTATTTCGATTCGATTTTCAATGATTTTCTTTCGACATTACTTTTCAGTATCAAATTAATGAGATCAATTATTCGGAACTAATGCATTCCACTTATCATCTTTGGAAATTAATATACTTGAATATTGCACAATATTCTATTACATACGTACACTATTTTACAATACCACTCAATTTTATATACAGTTAAAGTGTATTACATAATATCTTACACCTTAAGTTATTTTGGTTTATTATGTTAATTATATAATTTTATTACATTATTTCATTTTTTATTTATTTCACATCCATTTTATTGATTGAATCTGAATAAGTCATGGGCTTTCTGAATAAAAACTTTCAATTCCAGAGTTTTGATTTATTAATATGTCGATTTTATTTGATTTTATTTACTGATTAAGTTTCAAAGTTAATCAATTAAATGGTATAATATTCTAGATACATGAAATTCTGACATTTAAAGTTAATCATTTATTTAAAATTCCATAACACTTTGTACATCTTATTGAAAATTAATTTAGGAACATTTAAAAAACACTGAAATAGTTGCATAAAGAAATATTTTTTTTTTGAAAAAATAGGTACATAATGACACAAAATAGTTTAAATAAATAATAGATCCATAGCATTATATTGCATATAACGAAAACGAAACATTAAAATTAATAATTAACTGAATTAATAATTTTAAACATACACTATGAATTTTACATTGGAACTAACCATCTATACAAAATAAAACAAGCCATTTTCAGTAATATGTCATCAATAAAATAAAACGAATAAATAATTTTAGTCATGCACTATAAGTTATGCAGTAGAATTAAAAATCAATTCAAAATAAAACTAATAATGATTTGTAATATTTTATAAATAACAAAACTAAATCATTTCAATCTAGCACAATTAAGTATACATTAAAATTAGCAGATTTAACAACGTGGTCATCTTACGAATATATCAGTTAATCAGCTTAACATGTTTTGAGAAAAAGTTAAGATACTTTTTTTGTGAATATATTAAAATGAACTCTAATTAATGAGTAGCTCTTGTATTATGAAAAAATAATGAGTTAATCAGAATACCAAATATTTTCTATTTTTAGTTTATTTCCTGAAAAGGGGAATTGTATATTTGATGCATTATCTTCTTTAGACAAATTACATTTGGCGTCGAGTTATTTGGTATTTTATTTATTTTTGCATTATGTACATTGAAGTTTTCATTTACAGTCTGAAGTTTTTAACTTAAAACAA
>JAPMOR010085318.1:0-16248 GCA_026543865.1 Argiope aurantia
AGGAGAGAGCTACAGAAGAATATGAATAACCCCCCTCTACTATCGACTGAACATACTTCGACGAAGAAAAAAAATATTTTCCCTTCTCTTTAATTCTATCAACACTTTTAAGAAGCAAGTACATTTATTTCTTAAACAAACGTAACTTAATTTGCAAAATAACGTATCAGACTTTGTTTTTACTTTACTGATATTCATCAGGTAACCTTTGTCTTTTTAAAACGAACATTTGTCTCAAGGGTTGTATCTTTTTAAATTAAATAAAGTTTCCTTTTTTCAAAAATATTCGATGCTTACTAGAAAACTAATAAAAGAAGGAAAAATAGAGCTGGAACCAGTTTCATGTTAGTTGACAAGAAATATCCATTACTATAATCAATATTTGCCCAAGGCGCTTCTTTATATTTCAGCGTTAAGCTAAGGACCATGTTATTTAGTTCTATTAGGATTTGTGTTAGTCTCGGGATATTTATTTTCTCGATTATTTTAGTAGCCGATGATTTGCCATGATTATTTTGAAAAGCTCACATCAGCACATTCTAGAGATAAAGCAAACCATTTTCGCTGACTGGATAAAAATAGAGTTTGTCATGCTATTCGTCCCAAGGCTCAAATTCCATCAGGCAAACTGGTTTTCGTTTCCAAGAATTGATAACAAAGAGAATGTTGCTGTCACATAACCGTATCAGTATGAAATGCTTCGGTACCCTATTATAGTGGTTGTTGCAACATGATTTTTATTAAACGCCTTTGGCGGTAAGCTGGTCGCTTGTCTATTGACTGTATTTTATTTCAGTTGAATTTCTTAGATTCAACTTTATATTCATAAATCCATCAACAATTTTTAATATTAAAAGCGAGTTATTTGAATAGTTTTATATATGCTCTATTCAGGATAAGTATGAACCATTTTAATGGAATTAAGTCTCCTGGTGTCAAAACGCTGCTGAAAAAGAAACAGTCTGTTGTATTTATATTCTAATTTTTCACGATACTGCCACATTATTTCCCCTTTTTTCTTGTGTTAAACTAAAAAGTTAAAAAGCATTAAAAAGAATTTTCTTCTTTAGATTTCAATTATGGTAAACAATATTTTATCAAATAATAGGATCAAGCATTTGATGAAATAATCAGAAGGATTTGAATTTCATTACAACAAGGAAATGTATCGTTAAATCATACAACAATATACTACGATAAAAATTATATTAATTACTGATTAAAATTCCAATAATTAACATATTTTTTTTAAAATTCATGAAGGTATTAAATTCAGTTTTTGCAATAATATTTCCGGAAGTCATCGTAGGAAAATACAGAAAATCTCCCTTATTTTTAATTAATTAAAATTTCAAATAAAATTTCTAAGCAATCCTACTGAGATGCATATTTCCCCCCGAAGTAATTTATACCAAATTAGGCATTTAGAGATCAAATAATCCAATCTGTATGGAGCTAACAAAAGTCCATTCTTCTTTATTCTTAATATAAATAGAGACTTAAAGAAAAAAGAGCGAATTTGCAATCTTGGTATAACGTATAATACTGAAATATTTGATGAAAAATATAATTATTGTAAATAAGGAAAAAAAAAGAACTGAACTGCTTTTTCATTTTATGTATTTGAGAAATAATTTTTTATGCATTTTATTCCTGCTTATTTATTATATATTACTATTGATTAAATAACACCAGCTATGCAAATATTGAGAAAATATTTTTTCTTGCAAATATAAGATTTTTTTTAATGTTTTTTTATTTGGTTGAAATTTAACATTCAACTCTTTAGATATCAATTTATATATGATTATGAAACTCTTCTATTATATTTTTGAACGAGGATTAGTAAATATATTAGAAGTAATTTGCTATTTTTTGAATCTCTAATTAATTAAGGGAAAGAACCATAGGGGGCATCAATCCGAATTTTTTTCGCATGCACTTTGATGTAAATGTTGACCTCTTCAAACCACAGAAAAATTATGGGGTGACGAGATAAGGCCATTTTTATTTCCAAATTCCCTTACATAAAAGTTTTGTGCTTCTTTGTATATAGAAAAAAACTCAATTATGTGTTTTAGAAACCAATTTGTAACCAACGTTACCACAAAGTACAGTTTCAGCAATAAGAGGGCGTATAGAAGTTTAGTCATGTGTCTTTACTTATTTATTTAAATTATCACATTTTCAAGCATTCAAATGGTCAATCAAGTGAGAGATGGGATTTGAAATTAGATACGATCTGCGATTAAGATATTTAAATTGTATAACAAATTTTATTTTTATAGCTTTGTATGTTTTTAGTTGTTGTGTTCTTTAGTTCTCGAACAAACAAGCAGGTGCCCAAAGATTTCTTTCAAATTGTGATGGGTATATGGCGATATAATTTAAATGTCATGTGCCATATTTCATCCATCTAGCTCAAAGCATTCTTAAGTTTTAAATTCACAGATAGAAAAACCATTTTCCAAAAATGGGTTTTTCTAGACTGCGGGGAGATTTGAAACCGGGGAGATTTGAAAAATCTCGAAATCAAAGTTTTAATGATTATAATGCAATTAGTTTCTGTACATTCTATACGATAAAGTAAACATGTGTTGAATTTCAAATACAGTGCTGACTTTGTATCGAAATTTATTTTTTGTCGAGAAAATAATTCGATACTAATTTCGTTAATTATTATTGGATTTAAGATATAATAATAATAATTTACTCAATTATCATTATATCTAAAACAAATGAGTAATTCAGTTTATCTCCAGTTTTTTTTTGTACATACTTTTACATTTTATATATTAATTACACATTTGTGTTTTTCATATTACAAATTAATTTCGAATTTTATATATTATTTTACATATTACATTTTAATACCACATATTAAATATTATTTATTATATCACATATTAATTTTACTTATTAAATATTATTTTACATGCATATTATTCACATACAGTTTTATTCACATATAAAATTTTAATTTAGATATTGCATTTGTTTTACATGCTACATATTAACACAACTTTATTTTATTAAATGAATGTTGAGAATAATAATTTTTTACTCTATTTTCTTATCACACATTATCATTTATATATGATTCATTATAAAAATGTTAAGAGTTGATGAAATGAACAAAACCTATTGAAGCGTGTCACTCCCCACCTCCCTGACATAAACATTCCTGTGAAATTTCATCAATCTTTAAACACCGCTACACAATCGAAACTTCCGCAAGAATTCAATTTCCTCTCCATTTGCGAGTTCGAAGAACTTCTTTCAGCATGTACGACTCCTACCTGCTCAACTTTCTTCAACATTCGTAAGCATTCTTGCACCAACCTGTACAGGGTGGGGAGGCTCCTCCAATTCGTTTTCAAGGCACGTCTCAGCTCCACATCTGTTCTCTGTGTGCAGTGGATACTCCCTCTTTATGTTCTAGCTGCTCGGTGGCTTTTCCGGTGGAATCCTGAATGCATCCATTTCCTGGAAGATGGAAGCAATCATTATTATTCATGAGCTCTTAACTTCCGGGAAAAGTTTGGCAAGAGGGATGCGCCACATTACACCGATGGCCCCAAGAAAAATATCCGTCAGGATCGAAGATTCCGAACACAGCCACCATTAGCTTCTGACGTGAAAATGGATCGACTGAAACTCAATAAATAGGAAAATGAATACAGAGATTTATAAAAAGATTTATCGCATATTTTAAAGGTGCAAACTCAAGGAGAGATGCTCATTTATCTTCTGGGGAATGGATTTGGTTATGGTAAACAGCCATTTGGAGCAAAGATCCTGTGTTCTGAGGCGTCAATCATTATGTAGAGAATGATTTATTTGTCTCAGAAAATTTCTATAAATCCTGTTTGTCACCCACTTTTGCTTCATAAAGTTAGAATTTGACATTATCTAAATGGGTGGCACTTATCATTCTTCGCTCTAGATAAGTTTTCCTCAGAGAATATGCGTATTTAAAATGAGTAAATAGAATGTAGTTAAAAGCTTGTTTGCATTTAATGTTATTAACCGCTTTATAAAAAAAATATTTTTGGACTACTATGCTATAATAAAGAGACAATAACTTCAATATATATTTAATGAATATAATGAAAATTATTAATTTATTCTTTAATATATATAAATAAGAAAATGGTATTTCATTAATCTACGTTTCATTAATCAACCATCTACGTTTAATCCAGAATCAGAAATGAGTTTGTTTCATTAACCTCAAACTTGGCACAGCCTTGCTGTTAAGTGCATCAGAAGGCCTCAGATACTAGGGCGAGGTGGATTTTTATGCATTACAATCTTACCAATTATTCTGATATCAACAAAAATGAGTTTATGATTGCAACAGAAACTTTGTTTTCACAAAATGTATCCTGAAGAATATCTAAATAATTGATTTTTGGAGCCATCATATACATTAACCTGTCCTATAATTTGTTTAATGTGTTATAAGTTGTAATGACAGCGTTGGATTCACGTTCATTGTGTTGCGAGTTTGAACCCCGCCACCAAAGACTCTCCGTGTGTGTGGTGGCTGGCGCACGTAGAAATCTATCGTGGTCACAAAGCCCTCCATGTCGAGAGTAATACCACTGGGTGTACTGGATCAAGGGTGAACGTTCTCTGATTCAGGTCTAACCATTTGTGGATGAATTAATGTAATGCGTGAATGAAGTCCGCCCCGTAAAAGGGGTTGTGATGCGCGTGTAGCTAAGACGCTTAGTAGCTTAACCCAAGATGGCGCTACTGAAAAAACAAGAGACGCACCATTATCTTAAAATGATTGACTTCTAAAGCCAGTGGACCTGTCTATGACAGGAGCCATTAGAAACAACAACAACAAATTGTAATGAATACACACTAAATCAAACTGCACACCTAACTCAATCAAAACATGTGACGATTAAATTGGCACCAAATGAGAACTTTTCAAAAGAATCAAGTAAGGATATCTGATATCCATATTATTTGATTGCTCTATATTGATAAACTTGCGAGTTTTGTCTTCTATTAAAAGTTATATTTTTTAAGCACTCAAACATATTAAAATATATGAAGCATATGGTATGAATTGCGTTTTTGTTCTGTATTATATAAAAGCTGTGCTTTCAGAATGGCTTCATTTCTGAACATCTTATCTGGTGCTCAATTATCCAAACCTCAGTATAACAATCGCTTGTATATCCCACTAGTGTTTGAGATTCTCACCCTATCCTTCTCCAAATTGGAGATTCCGGATAGGATCGACTGTCAGTAGAGGGGAGGGATGGACTGAGGATCAATCGGATTCAGCAGCGCCTGCAATCTCTCCCCAAATAGAGATCTGGGGTAATATCAACGTGTGAAGAGATGATATCCTAACTGCACACCATTGTTGTTATATGACTTGCATCAATTGAACAACAGAAAAATTTCATTTTTTTTTTGAATTGTAAGAAGCGACTTCAAACAGTGTATAATATTTGGAAAGTTGATGTATTTTTATAATCATTAAAAATCATTATAGTAAAGCCACAATAATGATACAAATGAACTAATAAAATAAACAACGTAAATTATACTAATTGCATCGCCATAGTTCCATTCAATTCATGTGGTAGCTTTATTGTAATAATGGATGCAGCTAAAGTAAGCACCAACCCTATTAGCATCAAATATCCAACAACATTGCAGCGTATTAGCTTAGGGATAACGCGTCTCCCCCTTGTTCTGGGCATCCCGGAGTCGAATCCTGGTTCAGGCATGGTTGTTTACCCTGTTCTATCTGTGAGGTGTGTGAATGAGCCCCCTATAAAAAGGGGTTGTGCAAGCGAGTGTGTGTGTGTCATCTTCATTGGAGCTAGAAGTCAGACTTCTTCCCTCGGGTGATCAGGGGTTTTTACCTACAGAAGCTGCATACCCTTTCCGTGGTAACGCGGACGCGATGTCATCATCATCCAATAAAATTGCCACCATATTTTCATAATATTGCATGGCCTTCAAAATCTCAAAATAAATTCAGTAGACATATTTTGTACTGATCAACTTTTATACAAAATATCTGAGCCTTTTGATCAAAATACCAATGCTTGTAAAAGTTTTAGGGTTTATTGGGTTGCTTGATATTATTTTTTAAAAAAATTATAACAATGGTATTGCGCTTATGCAAAGTATATCTTTAATATCGTCTAAATACATGTCTATATAAATGTAGTAACAAAAAAATTCAATGGTTTAAATAATTAAATTACTTTACAATAATTTATTATATCGAATAAAAAGTTGCGATGAAATAAGATTAATACCACTACAGTGCTTTATTTCCATTTAGTTTCGATAATAGAATTGTTTTTGTATTTTGCATAATTTAAGGTTATTGAATAAAAGTGTGTAAGAGTTGATAAAATTTTAATTAAAATAATAATAAAAATTTTGATAACCTGATTCATAACGAAAAACTACCAATTAAAAAAAATTAACAGCCATTTTTTTTACCGGACTAGCGGACTGCCTTGAACAACTTTTCGCGAATATTTGCATCTTACGTGTCACATCATACACGCAAAATTGATGTACGCATGTACCAATGCAATTTATAGATAGCAAATCAGCATAATGTAGTTTATAGTTAGCTTAGCAACATAATGAAATTTAAAGGTATCATTTACAAGTATTACAATATACCAACCACACATGTTACCAATTCAGGTCAACTGCCAATTAATATTACATTGTGAAACTGTTTTATCATACTTGTAAAGACGGTATATAAAAATAGTTAAAAGCTAGCATCAACTTTTACAAAAAGATTAATCTTGGTAAAATGTTGGAATTAAAATAATAATAATAAAGCAGACTAAGAAATATTTCATTAATAAAACATTAATAATTTCGTTAATGTTTTATTAATTTTTGATAATGTTTTGTATTAACTCGCATTTGCTTCAAATGCAAGTTTTAATTAAGAATAAAAAAACGAACTTTTTGGAATGAAAAATATTTATTCTTTTAGATCAAAACGAAATATTAATCATAGAAAATTAAATTTCGATGATATTCCACATATCTTTATTTTCGAATTCATTTCCACCATTTCATGAAATACTAGTCTATAATTTTTACTTTCTCTTCTGACAAATTAAATCACTTATGCCACATTTCAAATCTGTAATTAATGTAAATAATACTTTTTAATTTAATTATTTCTTCAAAAACTCGAAATTTACTCATAAACAAGAACAAAGCAAAGTTTATAACATAATTCATTCCGAAACTTTTTTTTTCTTTTTTCCTTCCCTATAATTAAAATGCTCTTTTTATGCAAAATAATATTATTCAACTTTAAATATTTTTCTTTATTTGGAAGTAAATTATTTATTATTAGAAAAAAACATATTAAATATTTGAGAAATTGAATACATAATTGAATAATATAAAGCTTGTAAACAAATTACTTCATAAATATTTTGTCATCCACATTTTTGGAGTTTTGAATTATTACTTCATATTGAATAAAAACGAGTAAATAAAGTTTATAACAAAAAGTATTTTAACGCTACCCACACATCTAAATTGCTAACATTTCTTTGCAAATATTTAAAGTAGGTCATTCTGAGGAAAAGTCAAATTTTAGAGAAAATATTAAATGTTTTTATTCTATATTCTTAACATTTATTCGTTCTCTTTAGAAAACCTTTTGAATTTTATTTCTACCTTCATTCTTTAGAAGTTATATTCATATTTAAATTTTGTTTTCTCAAATTCTAAATTTAGGTAAAATTTTCCTTACAAAGAAATATTATAAATTAAAAACTATGCATATCTTTCTTCCAAATTTTGTGTAATAGTTTCTTATTATATTCTCCATTTTTGAGCTATATAAAATATAAACTATTTATTTAACTGTTTTATTATTTCGTCATGCTTGCTAATGCCACAAAAATTTGAAAATTCCTTTTCGTTTATCAAATAAATCATCACAGGTGTATTTAAACCCTGGATAAAAATTCAGGTTTTAAAAATTGAAAATTTTAAAAATTCCGTATTAAGAAATCTGTAATTTCAGAATTTAAAATTTTCAAATCTCTTGGTTCTGAAATTAATTTATATGTTTCTTAGTCTATAAATTATATTCAAAATTTCTAAAAAAAATCAATCAATTTACTTTTAATTTAGTAGGCTTTGAGTTATGTCCTGTTTTATTCCAAAGAATTAAAATTTTCAATATTTAAATATACTTTTTCTTTTAACTGATACATTATTGTTTCATAGTATTTTTCTTCAATCTACTTTAAGAAAAAAAACTTTAAAATATAAGAATTTAATTAGCTTTTTCAAAAAACGACGTCTTCACTTAGTCACGTACCTTAAACCAATTACTTTGTGATCAGCGGATAAAGAAATTAAGTACATTAGCAACAGAAATTTAATTCACAATTACATAAATATTTACTCGAAATATTTTATAATACCACCAACTTACTCACCAAATATAAGTTACATCCGTTTAAGATTAGTTTATCGACACTTTGGGGAAAAATAATTGGGACAAAATCATTTTTCAAAGAATTTTTCTTCTATCAAGAAAAAACTTCAAAAATGTAAGTATTTTATTAACTTTTTCAAAAAAACTACGTACCACACTTACCTTAAATACCTTAAACAAATTCATTTCTGATCAGCGCATAGTACAAATTTAATGCACAATTACATAAATATTTCCTCGAAAAATCTTAAAATACCATTAATTGACTCACCAACTATAAATTAAATCCGTTTAAGTTTAGTTTATCGACAATTTGGGAAAAAAGAAATGCGAGAAAAATATTTTTCATAGAATTTTTCTTCGATCTATTTTAAGAAAAACTTCGAAAATATAAATATTTTATTACCTTTTTCAAAAAATTCTTTCAAACCACACTTAGTCACGTACCTTAAACAAATTCCTTTGTGATCAGCGCATAAAGATACTAAACGCATCAGCGATAGAAATATATTCACAATTACATAAATATTTATTCAAAACATTTTTAAATACAATCACCTGACTCGCCATATATAAGTTCTTTATCAACAATTTGTAGGGGAAAAAATGGGAGAAAAAATATTTTTTATAGAATTTTTTTCAATCTAAAAAATATAATTTCCAATTTTTAAATACATTTGGCTTTTTAATGTTATATTTTTGTTCCATAGTATTATTCTTCAATCTTTTTTAAGAAAAAAAAAATTCAAAATATAAATACTTTATCAGCTTTTTCGAAAAGCTGCATACCACACTTAGTCACGTACCTCAAACAAATTCCTTTGTTATCAGCGCATATTTCAAATTTAATTCACAATTACATAGACATTTACACGAAACATTCTAAAATACCATCAACCGACTCGCCAACTATAAGTTAAATCCGTTTAAAATTAGTTAATTGATAATTTGAGGGGCAAAATATTTTTCATAGAGTTTTTCTTCAATCTATTTTATAAAAAAGAAAACTTCAAAAATATAATAATTTTTTTTACCTTTTCCAAAATACTGTGTACCACACATAGTCACGTGCCTTAAGCAAATTTCTTTGTGATCAGTGCATAGTTCAAATTTCATTCACAATTACATAAATATTTACTCTGATGATCTTAAATACCATCACCTGACTCACCAACTATAAGTGAAATCCGTTTAAAATTAGTTAATTGATAATTTGAGGGGTGAAATATTTTTCATAGAATTTTTCTTCAATCTATTTTATAAAAAATAAAACTTCAAAAATACATTTTTTTTTTACCTTTTCCAAACAACTGTGTACCACACATAGTCACGTGCCTTAAGCAAATTTCTTTGTGATCAGTGCATAGTTCAAATTTAATTCACAATTACATAAATATTCACTCTGATGATCTTAAATACCATCAACTGACTCACCAACTATAAGTGAAATATGTTTAAAATTAGTTTATCGTCACTTTGGGGAAAAGAAATGCGAGAAAAAATATTTTTCTTTGACAGTGTGAATCGGGGACCGGTGGAAAAAAAGGGCCCCAGAGACCCAATAATCAATTCCAATCAGTGACTTTCCTAAACGAATCTTGAAGTGCAAGGAAGTTTACTTAAGAGAGTGTCACTGTGTCTCCTCAGTGGTTACCGAGTGGGAAGAACTGAAGTGACAAAAAAAAGGCACGCTTAGACTTGACGTTCGAATTGTGTGAGGTGTATTTTCTACAGTAAACTCTCGATACAAAAGAATAATTTCACACGAGAAAACCATTTCTTCCGATATAAATTTATAATTTCTATGGGGAAATGAAGTCAAAAAACTTTCCACATTTTTCTCTCCAGTGGTTTAATAATAAAGTATTGATTGGATAGATAAAAAAAAATAAACAAAAAAAGATAGGTTCAATTCCGGAAATAAATGGTTTATGATTATGTATCATTTTTGAAGTGGATTATAATTTTCCGATAGTACTTTATAGTTGAAAATAAAGTATTACCGAGAAAAAAAACTGTTTTTTTGGCAACATTACTATACAACACAACGAAATACAAAATAAATATATATGCTATTTAAATGATAATTGGACAATAATTTTAAATTGAAAATATTAAAAGAAGAAATAGGTGAGCTTTATAAAATAAGAAAGAATTGAATGCTTTTCAAATGTCTAGAGTGCACAGAATTAGAAAATAAATAAATCTAAATAGGGAAAAATAAGAGCATAAAAACCCAATGCTAGATGTTTTGTTTCAATATTAGTAATTTCTAAGTAATTTCATAGGTTATGTAAAAATTTATCTATTAATGCTACCAAATAAAATTACTATTCTATCGGTAATAATCAATGCTATCTAATAAAAATGTCGCTTTTACTCATTAATATATTCCTGAGTTATTTTGAAAAGATGTGAGTATCTTGCTTAATTTTAAATTAACTAAACTTCTGAGAAAATGTTAATTTAAGGATATAAGGATGTTAACAATAAATGTGATCACTAAGAAAATATTCATTTTTCGTTTAATTCCAACGTTCTTATTAAAATAACGTATTTTTATTTTTTATTTACGAAATATATAAGGAGAAAGTATCCTTAAGGAGTACTGTAATAAATAATAAGAAGAAGCTAATGCTAATATAGAAGGATGATTGTTAGAGGAGAAATATTAATAAGGAAAAACTATTGTAATAACTCGAGATTTCAGCGAATTTTCATGTGTCAGATCTCCTTAAAAAGCACATTTTTTTGGAACTATGCTTGTCTAACTAACAACATGATATTGTTTGAACTAGACGAATGAAATATGGTAGATAAGTTTTACACCAAAGTTGCATATTTCCCTCTAATTTGGAACGAAACGCACTAAGGAGAATTTATTGTCTGATTAATTGAGAGCTTGCCAACTTTTCAGTCTAGCAAGTGAATTCGATAGCTACAAAACGTAAAGAGTTAGAAACATAAAATTTGGTTAATAGGTTTAGTATTTAAAGTGTAATTTCATGTTAAATGTTGAACAAAAATTTTCCACGTAGTGACCATTTGTTTTTCTACAATTTCGTATACATGCAAACACAAGAGGCAGAAGAACAATAACATAAATGAAACTTGGTATGTTTTCTTGTGATTACAATTGTAATTCAGTATCAAATTATAGATTCAGTCGATAAAAAGGAAGACACACAAAACAGATATTTGATTTTCGGGTACATGAATATGAACCACATACTAGGAAGACTATTTACTACATTCAGTAAAAATGCTAGATTAGGCCAAAGATCTATATTTCGTAAATATTTTATCCTGATATCATGGTTTTATAAAAATGGAGTCTTCTTGCTGGAATTCTTTGCCAAAATTCTTTGCTGGAGTCAGAAGGGGGGGGGGTAGCATCTTTATTAGAAAAAACGCAATACTGTAAGCAATATGCAATAGTACAGAAAATTCCTCTTTTAGTTAAAATTTGTATAGTATGTTCTTAAAAAGAGAAATTTTAAAAGTAGAGTAATCTCTTCATTCTACATTAAATGTAGTGCCTAATTCCATAGATATTAAGAAGACTTATCCTGAACGTTTCTTAGAATGATCATTAAGATGTAAAATCATGTAACATGCTGGGTCATCATCCTTTCTGTTTGATGATTTCTCTGAAAGAACTAAAATAAAATAAAGAGAGATTATACATACAGTATAGAAAACATAGAATACAAAATATTCGCTACGATGAATGTATAATAAATTTTCTGATAACATAAAGTTAAAAGAGGGCGAAAGTAAAGCTGTGTTAAGGGCTAAAGGGGAAAAAAATTATAAAAGTTCTTATTTGCGCAGCACATTACTATGCAGAATACTTTTCTTGCGGATATTTTATTGATTAACAAAATGAGCTATATAAATTTATAATTATTCTTCTGTAAAAATCTCTCAATAATTCTTTTTCAAAATTTAATTTTTATTATTATTATTAAAAATGATGTCTCCTTATCAAGTGTAACATTACTATATTAATATAATTATATCTTGATTTTAAATGTAATAATAAATAAAATGTTTTATTTAATCAAATTAATAATTCTACTATATCAAACACTTACTGCAATATGAGCCTGTAGAGTAGCAGCAGAAATCAGCTTGTATAGAAATTGGATCTTAGTTTTTATTAATTATAATGTTTTGTACAATATCACTTTATTTGATTTGATTCAAATAATCTGTGCCTTCATAAATCTACTATTTAATAATATTATTACATTTAATTAAAACGCTTTATAATTTTCTTTTCTTTTTTACAAATCTCCTAATTTTATACGTCTTATACATTTCTTATTGGTATATAATATGTCCGAGCGATAATAAAAATCAAATAAATTTTAATTAAAAATATTATTTAGTTATTTAATTTTATTAATTAGATTAATGTTCTACATTAACCTTTTGACTACGTACTTTTTTTTTATAAATCACTATTTAGATACGTTATTTGCAAATAAGTTCTAATATTTTTAAACAAAGTGAACTGATACTTATATTACAAGATAATAACATGATATAATAAAAATCTGTAATCATAAAAATCATCATTCTAAACTACGGAAAACTCAGGATGCATTAGAAAATGGACTGTTTACGAACCAGTGGAAATCGCGGAATAAGCAACTGGAGTGTTAACTTTCATATCTTAATTTTGCACTCCTTTCGACTAGAAAAACAATTTATATAAATCACTATATAAATTTTTTATCGAAAAAAACATTTTTTTTCGATAAAAAATTATAATTTTATTGATCTATTTTTGTTCTGCTTTTGTGTCCGAGGGCTATAAAATTTCCATCAAAAACAAAGAAAATCATATTGGAAATATTCCAAAATTGTATTTAGCAAAGAAAAAGAAAAAGAAATTAAAGATAAAAGAAATTAAAGATAAAAAGACAATAAGTTTTCAATTATCTAAATAAAAATTATGATTAATTCTTAATTAACAGTATTTTTTACAGTTTCATTTTCCGCCTATTAAGCTCAAATAAAATACCTCGAATTTTATTTCCAGTTATATCGTAAGTATAAAATGAAAATGTCTTTGAGCAGGTAAAAGAACAAGCTTTCGGATAAATCTTTAAAAACTTTTCGTTAGTTTTGATCAGAAATGGGGTTTTAACGTAGGTAAGGATAAAGTATTTAAAGTTTCCATAAAAATGGATCCATGGAGGGCTAGCGTCATCCCTTTTTGTTAGCAATCTACCTGACATACAAGCCTCGGAAGTTAAAATGCGACTTTAGAAGTATTTAGAATATAATTAATTAACTTTTATACAAAGTAAGAGTTTATTTTCTGGTAAATGATACTGCTAGATTGGGGCCCGTTGGTTAACTCTTTCATTGTAGAGGAACATATCGTAGATATTGTTTCGCAAAACAAATTTCAGAATCACGAAAGTGTAGTAAAAATCTTCGTGTAGTTTCAGAAGAGGCTACAGCCATCTAAGAAATCAGTTAAACAATGAACCGTTCATAAATTCTATGTCAAAAAGCAACAACACGTGATTAATTTTTTGTTAAGCATGATCTGACAGAAAACAAAAGCTTACCAATAATTTATAATCTCTGAAGCAAAAACGAATTTCATGTGTTGGCACTTTACAGGAAAGACCAATTAACGTAGAACTACATTTGACAAAAATATAATTTAAAAATTGGGAATTTACATACCTGTACGATTTTTGTTCTTATTTTTCAATTAAATATTTAGTTAATTAAAAACTAAACAAATGTTTAGCGTTTTAGAGTAATGATTCTCAAAAAAATAACAGTACAAAAATGATTTATCCTTGATTTTAAAATGTAAAAGATGACTTTTTTTCAAAAATATCAATTTTTCACTCTTATTGAGTTTTTTTTTTTCGATTTTTAATCATTTTAAAAAAAAGAAAATTAAGAATATTTTACATTATATTTTGCCATTTGAGAAAATCTGAAACCTTTTACTAATGCTATTAAAATTTCCACCCATTTTTTTTTCTCATTGTTTTTATTAAAGAAATGAAAATTTTGTTTATTTTTCTATGTAGATTATATTTTAGTACTCGATCTTGTTTTAACAATATTTTGTTATTTTATTCTACTAATGATTAAATTTTAACTTCAGAGTCGAGCAATAGTGAAAATATGTTTAAAATCTGCCTCTTTTTAATTATTGCTGCTCTTTATGCTATACGTGAATGCTAAAATTATAACTCTATAATTTCAAATTATAAAAATAATAAATTATAATAAAATTAAATAAATAAATAAATAAATTTAATAACATATGATAAATTATAAAATGTATAAATTAATATAAAAATAATACTTATAATTATAAAAAAATAATGACGAAATTAAGGAAATGAACAGTATAGCCAAGAAATAGGATAAAACTTCCGAAATGCCATGAGTTGAATATCCATTAAAAGAAGTCGCTAAAAATATTTTGCTGTAGAAATCATCAAGACTAAATAAATATTTACAAATAATAGTTATCAAATAAATATCACTCAAAATATTTATTTTAAATTTTAAGCAGCCGAACCATCTGATCACCAAGCGCAGATTGATAAATCTATTCATGGTAGGCTGTACCGTTAAACTGAGTCACTGAACTCTTTGAAATAAACAAAATAATTCTAAGTGCATGCAAGTAAAAAGCCTATTCCCCGGAATACATCTAGAGACGCTTCTTCTATTGTCTTTTGGAAGGGCAAACAATTTACAGCAAGCATTATTTGACTCGAAAAGCACCTAAAAAGCAATATCATTCAAGTCCAATTTCAGTCGTCCTTGGGGAGCCCAAAGAAGTGTTTAAGCTACGACTTGTGACAGCGAAGGATTAAGACAAAAGAAATATCGCGGAGAAAGGACAAAACGCTTGCATTTTTATTTTCGAGGTTAATATTAAGCTGCAACCATAACTTCTAATTTCGGTTGAATCATTATCATTACATTTGAGTTGTTTTTGGCAGGTGCGTTTCTCGAATTATGCAAATGATCACCTGAGGAATTGCGCATCGTTGCCTGTTCCGAACACGCAAAGCTAGAATGAAGAGGCACATTACGTTTTTCACGTTCTTCCTGTTCTTTGTTCTTCCTCTACTGCAAACTGGTGAGGAGTAATTTAAGATGTAATTAAAGGCATTTACATGCGTCCGCTTGCATCAGATGGTTTTATTTCGTGTAATAATTTAATTTCATTTTCGGTGTAACATGTTGCATAGATAATATATTTCTTCTGTTGGACAATTAAAAGTAATTTGCGAGTCTGATTCGTGAAAACTCTTTTTGAGTTTTGTTTCTGTTTGAAAATGATATTCTTCGGTTGAGAGCATACATAACGGGAAATATAACGGTTATTTCATTATTTTTTTAACATCATAGAAACGGAATGGAATTGCAAATGCCGTAGTCATAAATCCTGGGCAATAATTCTGTTTTAATTGCAAAAAAAAAAAAAAGAGTTTTAATATTTAATTTGATATTTTCAATTATTTATGTTTGTCGTTAACAGTATAATTTTGTAATGAATTATTTAGTCGCATCGTGATAATATAGGATTTTGAATTTTCAAGCAGCAGCCTGTACTAACATTAATATGTTATTGTAATGTCACGATAATTTCTATTATAAGTGTTTAATAAAATGGCCACAACAAATCCAATCAAATAGTATTAAATATGAGTTCCGTGTTTTACACGTATCTTTAAAGATGGAATTTTACAACTGAATTTTTATTCGAG
>JAPMOR010085324.1:0-24704 GCA_026543865.1 Argiope aurantia
AAAAAAATATTTGTTAATATTCTCTAAAATATTTGTATATTCATATTTAATAGGTTACTTGAAGCTCTAGTCTTTTGCCATATAAGGAATTAAGCAATCTCTTTGCTAGCTTCGGAATTCATTTTAAACAGTAAGTGGATTTAAGTGTTAATAAATCTAATTCTAGAAAAACTGAATTTTTTGATCACCATTACTGTAAAAAAGTTTCATTCTTTAAATTATGATTTAAACAGTCTGAAAATAGAAATTCTATTCTAGAGAAAATGTATGTGCCTTAGTCTTTTATAAGCCCTTCAAAAAATAAAGTAAGTCTTCCTTTTGGACTGTCTGTAATATCGGCTGCTTTTGCCTTTCCTCTTCAGAAGTCTCTCTAACCATCACAAATGGGTGTTACATAAGAATAAATAAATAAATAGTTTAAAAATAAGCTACTGAGATAGTTATATTTTAGACTTAAAGAATAATCATGTGTCCCTTTTTATTAAAAAGGTAATAACAATTTTTGAGAAATTTTTGAATAATATAATTTTTTATAAATTAACTGGACAGATTAGTTTCAAGAAGATTTTTGTTTAGTTAAAACAATATTCCACTTTTAAAGAAGAGCTATTTTGGGATGAATTTCTTAATTTTGAAATGTGGTTAGATGATGAAGAAAGCTCCTATTTCAGCATCTCCTTTTGCCACATTCCGATGTAACTTTGTGCCTAGAACAGCAAATTGGAGCTCCATGGGATAAGTTAAATCTTATACTGGCCTATTGCACCAGATTTATAAACATAATAAAAAAGAATGCAGATAGAGCATTTGTACTATTCATAAATAAAAGCTTAGCATTTTATATGCAGAAAAAAAAATGTATCCACACTTTAAAAAAAAACAGAATAGCACAGTTTTTTTAAAATTTTATTTTTAAATGGTGAAAGTATGACAAATATGCTGTTTATAAAGTGATAGATTTCTTTTGCAATCACATGTTTAAGTAACATTCTTTGAATTGAAAAGTACTATATTCATATAAGGATACATAATATCTGACTATTCCTTTCAACCCAAATAAAATGTCAAGACATTTTAGTGATTTACTTATTTGAAGAAAAAGGAAAATATAACAAAAGAAAGCATATGATAATTTTGACATAGTTCTTTTTCATCACATAAAAATACAGACTTTCTTTGAACAGTAACAAAACATTAACATAAAACATTAACATAACATTAACAAAACCTCAGGCAGTTGTGCATTCCATTAAAACAAGAACATAAACATAACAGGATACAATAAATACTTTCAGACATTTGTGGAATCTTTAATCTAATGGAACTTACAAACAGGTGCAATAATTCAGTAAGCTAAAGACAAATTAATGTATTCACTTCCATTGGCTTATAAAGAATACTGAATATTAAAAAATAAAATGTAATCATAGTAGTTAAGAATATCTTCTTTTATATAAGTGTTTGATATTATCACATTTTTATTATTTTGAAATAATTGGCACAATTGGTAACTTTTAAACTCTTTTCATAACTTATCAATAAAATTTGTGCATTTCTTAACAACTGAAAGACATTTTATAAAATATACTTTCATTTTTTATACAGCATTAATATTCTCAAAGATAACAAATTAGTTTACAATCATTTTTTAATTTGTAATTTAAAATGACACACAGATTTAACAAATTTTATTGTATTTCTATATACTTAGTAGCTCATAAATAACAATACTATTATATTATATATAAAAAAAATTCTAATCTCTTCACTAATAAAGTTTGATTCATTCAGCAATTGCAGTTTTGGATAAACTATTAAAGCAAACAAATTTCCTTACTAATAAAAATGAAAACTGAAGATTTATAAAATCAATTAGATTAAACACATTTTAATTTAAATATACATAAAAATTATGAAGTGACACATTTTCATTCTTTTACCCTTAATAAAGCATTTAAGCAGGATTTTAAATGCATTTGATTTTCTACTGCCATCTTGGTATTTTTCAGCGTATACGTAACTGGCTGTATAGGAAAACAAAGCCACTTGTGAATAGGAGTAAAAGTCCTATTGAAAGTAAATTAAAAAACTCTGGATATTTAAAATAGAAAACCCAGCATATTCCAAGAATAATGGACACTAAAGGCCAAAGGAAATTGCTTATGTCCAACTCTGTATTTTGGCTGACAGGAGATCTATTTTGGTCAGTTTGTGCTTGTAATATCTGAACATGTATTACAGAATTATCAACAACACGATAAGATTCAAGTGTTGAATTGTCTCTAAGAAGATGTCCACAAAAAATGAGGCGAACAATTTTATTATTAGCTAAATCTTCTTGAAAATGATTTCTGAAATAAAAATAAGTAATCATAAGTTGTAGTATAACATATTATAGTAATGTACATTATATGATTCTGTTGCATTATTAATTAACATTTTAATTATTTAAAAAATTTGTATTGAATCTCATATTTAATATGTTATTATCTCATATTTAATGTTTTATTTCTCATACATATTTTTAAAGTTTTTATACCATTTGAATAACTATAATAAAAAATTTATTATTAACATATATTAAATAACATATTATAATATATAATATTAATTAATATATTATAATAATGTGTTATTATAATGTGATGGCATATTTTGAAAGTTTTAATATATTTAAGTTAGGCAAAGAAAAAGCATCCCCCCCCCTTCACACATTTACTAAATCTGCAACATTTTATTTAAGATGTCTATTCTCTATTCTTTTTTATAGTTCTTTTATTTCCTTGTGTGCCAAATATATACTAAACCTGCACTTTTAAATTATGTGAATATAAACTTAGTATATATATATATATATGTATGTATGTATATTAAATTTTAAACAATGCTATGATATTACAAATATTAAACTTTATCATATGATACATGAACTTTATCATAATGATACATGAACAAAAATGCATGCTTTTTTTAGCTTATCCTTTCACAATGCAATATATATATATATATATATATATATATATATATATATATATATATATTCTAATTTTTTTTAAATAAGATAACTGAATTTATTTAACTTTTTTAATAAAAATAAAAAAGTTTTAAATTCAAGATCTGACCATTATTTTTAAGGATTATTAAATAGCAAAATAAAATAAATTGATTTACAAAAACATAATACTGTGAATATAAGATCCCTATAAATATTGTTTTCTAACTCAAAGCTCCCTCATTAAACAGGACTTATTATTTACAATTCCTAATAAGATTTTTTTTAAACCTACACTGAAGAGAATACTTGAAGAATGCTTTGGTGTAAAAGCATTATGTGCATGTTTATGTTACTCTTTTAAAAAAACTAAAAGTCAGTCAGTTTTCTATCTCAATTCAAATAGTTATGTTAAATTAAACACAGGTATGAATATAGGAATTCTTTGGATATTTGAACAAAAGAATTTAAAAGCTTTGTACTATTGATTTTTATTCATAAATAGTAGCAAACATGCAGTAAAAAGAGGAATTTTATTTAATCAAAATATTTTACGATAAAGATTTTTTTAAATACAAAAAAAAAAAACAATAATGAACTGAAAGATAAAATCCATATTTTATATGAAGAAAACTGTAATGATTTTTACAAACCCTAAACAAATTTTTTAGGGATGCAATAGAGAAATGATATTACTCAATGATAAAATCAAATATAACTTGAATTCTTATTGATCTCTGCATTAGAATTCCTATGTTTGGACAAAAGAGCAAAATTTAATATTAACAAATGTAAAAAAAATGTTTTATAAATTTTGAATTAATGATATTTATTAAATTGAATAAATCTATAAATCAATATGATGCTAATTACTTGTAAATATTTTAGAAATTTTTTTTTTTGGTTTAAATGTTTTCAAGACTCACTTTTTTAAGAAGATTTTTTCTTTCTTTTAATTATAATAGCTGATGAAGATTTATGCATAGATTATATAACATACACAATTCTCCTCTCCTCTTTTTTTTCCAATATAAAGTAATATTTGAAAATACAAAAAAAAAGCAATTTTTCAATAAGAATAAAGCTACATTAGAAGGTATATATAGCAGATAATTAATTTGTTTTAATGTGTAATTTTTCAAATTTGCAGAATTGTACATCATTCAATAACAAAAATGGCATACTTATTGGTGCTCTTACCTTTTAAATTCCCCTATGCTTACAGAAGGATTTGATCTAACAGTCCTTTCTGTATCATCTAAATATTTCAATCTAATTCGAATACCCAAGGAAGTTGATTCTGTGCTTTGTTCACTGTTCTCATTACACTCCTCCTCTGGAGCAGTTGGTATTTCCCTTTCCTGGTTCTCTGGATGTACTTCAGATTGTCTCATTTCATCAGAACTATTTTGGTCCTCAGTATCTTCACTAACATCTTCAGCTCCTTCTTCACGAGAAGTGGTCTGATTGGTGTTTCTAAAACCCCATGGTTGATTATGTCTATTTCTACAGCTTGGAGGAGTTTCTGTATTTGGAATTTCTGCCTGTGGTGCCTAATTTAGATGACAGTAAAAAAATATTACTTAATCAGCAATAAAACTAAATATAAAAAGTACATAAGAAAGATATCAAAGTTTTTATATAAAAATTATATGTCCATTGTTCCTACTTCATTGGAAGTGAGGTCTTGACATCTACTTTCTCTGGCAGGCCTTAATTGATCATTTGAATGATTCCCACTGCTTTCAGAAGGTTCTGTATTTGGAATTTCTCTTAGTTGTGCCTAAAATGAATGAAGAAAAAAAGTTATTTAATGTTATTTAACAAAAACTCAAACTAAATGCAAAATTAATATTTTTACATTGTTATGCATTTACTATATAAAAATACACAAGTAAACATCATTTACTACATAAAGATATATCAGTTTCTTTTCGTTTTAAGAACATTTCAAAAGACAGTTTCTTCCTACTTTTCCCTGACATCAACTTGCAAAATAAATAAAAGAAAAAAAGTATTTATTGTTAGTGATACTTATAAAATGAAAATTTTGTAGATGAATTTTCTAGTAGAAGAAAAATTTTCTAGTAGAAGTTACATTTTATTAAATATTTGAACATAATATTGAATTAATACATACAATATACACATACATACAATTAAACAATTAATTACATGCAAGTCAAATTTATTTCATTAAAAAAATTGAGTTGTGAATATGGAGCATGGATTCCAGTAACAAAAAAGTGACACAGAATGTGGATTTCAAGTTTCAACTAAAAAAAAAAAATCCTTCTTTATAGGATTGTATTTAAAATGAGAGTTCCTGCATGAATAGAGAGATTTTGATGATTCTGAAGAGATTGATCAGAGAAAGATTTAAGAACAAAGAAAGCATTATTTTATGTGAAGCAGAATGCAGTTTGAAGACAGTGAAGAGACTTGCTATTTCGTGACGTCGTTTTATTTCATTTTTAAGAAGCAGGCATATGTACAAGCGATGAGCACACAGAACGACACAGGAAAGGAATGAGGAAAAAGCCCTTGGACATTTTATCCCTGGTCTTATATAACCTATGATTTTGATAGGGAAAACATTTCTTCATAGTGCTAATATATTACGAGATTTCGATAGGGATTTTCATTAGAGAAGGCAGGGGAAACACAGGGAGATTTTAAAAAAGAATTTGCCTCATCAGCGGTATTTTGCCTCTTCACGCTGAGTGTGGGAAAGTTAGACTTTTAGCTGATTCTGCAATTTAACAAATCTTCTCTTGAATTAATTAAATAGAGACAGTGGAATTGGATCACAAAATAAGAGAATATTTTAGAATAAAGTTACTATGGACTAAATTAAGACAAAATCTTGAAAATTAATTAAATTGAAATTAGAGTTAAAATATCATTACATGAATATGTGTTGATATTCTATAGACAAGATTGTTTGGCCTACTACTTGGAGGATGAGAATGTGTACATTGGAGTATTTTACTCAATAAAAAATTAAGTTGAATTTTTGTATCTTTTTCATGATAACTCCAGAAAAAATTGTTCCACAAAAGTAAATTTTACCCCATTTTAAAATTTTAAAAATTGCCTCTTTAATGATACTAACTTAATAGAAATGCAAATCTTTCTTGAATTAAAAAAAATAATAAAGTTTTTAAAATTAATTTCCAACATAGAACACAGTGTTGTCTTGAAATTCAAACTTATTTCATTCTTTCATCAAATATTTAATATTGTGATTTTCTTCGACTATTGAAAGCTAAGAAAGAAGGATTCTTCTTAATCTCTGTGTAGTTTAAAAGATAAATAAAATGTTATATCAAAATTTCATATTGTTTAGGATAAAATACCATTTCAATTCTATGTATTTTTCCATTAAATTGAAAGTGCCATGTATAAATATTTGTAAGGAATGACTTTTTTTTAATAATTAAAAGGGCAGTCATCAAAATGTATCCTTTTGCCAGAGAAAATTTACTGCAAGGAAAATGTTAAGTGGCATGTTATTACACAAAGCTTAATAGTTTCGAAAGTAATTATAATGTTCAGAATAGTAACAGATATGTTTGAACAAATTACAGCTTTAAATGCTGAAAATGTGAATAATGTATAATAATAAAGCTCTACAGCAACTTTTTATTTAAGGAGAACTTTCTATGAACCAAAGACATCTAAGAACACAAAATACTTCATTTATGCAGAAACAATTACCTGACACGTAATCGCTTTTGTGCAGATTAAGGTAGATTAAGCAGGTATAGATTACGCTATGTTAGGGGGGTTTAGAGAATGTAAGATTCCAACTTTTCTCATGCAAATTTCAAAAACTATATTTTTAGGTATTAGAAATTTCAATTTAATCTCTTTGTAAATAGTAAATACATATTAAAACAAATATAAATAATAAAGCATGTAATTGAAGGTGCCTTCTAGAGTTGTTTTCAGTATTTCATGTATAAAAAACACTTAATTAAATTTTTTAAATAAAATTATGAAAATATAAAATTTGTTTAACATATTTTAAATATTTAAATACCAAGTTAATGAAATAATAGATAATATTCAGAAATCTTGTATAATAAGAGCATTATTTTCAAAGTGATATATTTTTAAGTAATTAATCTTGGAATTATAAGATCATCTGATAAAGAGAAGCCATAGAAATTTCAGAAGAAGCATTGGTTATGTTGTTACTTCCAGTAACTTTCTTACAAAATATTAAATAAAAGGTAATTTTCATAAAAAAAGGCAAAACGTTTTTAAAACCCAATCTATATGTACAATTTAATCATCTGATTGTAAATTGTAAAGCAACAGGTAAGAATTGTAAAATAAAGTAATATAGAATTTGCATATGACAATTAATTAGGAATGCTTTATTAGAACAATATTCCATAGTTTAAACAATATTTGATTTTATTTGAATAAGTTTAAAAGCATGACCTTTGTAAATAAAATTTCTCTCAAAATAAAGCAAAAAAAAAAAAAAAAGACTAGAGATACCAGGAACCTTAGATAACTGTAAACTTTGCTTATTTATCAATATACCTTGCATACTAATTGGTGTTACAATCGCCTGAAAATTTTTATGTACTATGAATTTGGAAATGTTTCTGACTACACAGCATATTAAGTAAAGCAATTTTTACAACACAAAGATGGAGAAAGACCACTACTTAACTGATGGTTATGATACTTTGCAAAGTTAGCTTGCATTTTAATTACTGTAAAGCTAATGCAATATATTCAATCTCTGTATCAAATGATAAAAAATGTCTTAGTATTTTAAAGAAAGTTTTCAAAATGCTTTTTTCTTCTTTCTGATGTTAAACAAAAAAAAAAAAAAAAGCAGAACTAACAATAATTCAAAGTTAACATTTCAAATACATAACAAGAATGGGAAATTATACTACCTTAGAATAATTATCTTAATATATATAAGAAGAAGTAGAATGAAAAAAAGAGAAACAGTTATAATTTTCTTGATTTAATTTTTATTATTATAGTTTTTAAGTATGAATTTTATCATAATTCATTCAAAAACTAAAAAACAAATGGAAAGATTCTCAAGTAAAGTTATAAAATATAAACAACTACTGTATAAAAAATTAAAAAGGAAAATTATTTTATCTTATATAGTTTCCAATCACATCATTACAAACTTTTTAATGAAAAATTTTGAGAATTTTATCAAAATATTATATTGCATGTTATGGATCTAATGAATTTTAATAGGTTCTATTTCATCCTTAAAGAGAATTATGGTATCAAATTTCAGTAGCAATTCAAAACTATCTTCATTTTATAATTAAATTGAATGGCAATAATACATAAAAACTTCTATCATGAGCATTATGGCTAAAAGAAAAAAGAAAGGAAGATTAAGAAAAAATCACAAATGCATTGTATTAAATTTCCAAAATAAAAAGAGGATTTCATCGAAAAAAGAGAATAAAATTTGAAATTAGCATTTATAATGATAAACTTCCAATTTTATTTTCATAAAATGAAAAAAAGATATTTTTAAATTTTTCCCCTACATTAGACAAGATAAAATTATTTAAGCAACCTTCCATTTTATGCTTCAGTGGTCATTTTGATTTTTTTTACTATCATTCAACTTTTAAGAGGAAAGACTGAAATATCAAGTTTTCTGCAATTTCAGAATTCACCATTTCCTTTAAGAAAAACAAACTTTTTTTATTGTTTACTTTACAATAAAATTTGTGACCTTCTTTTAATAGAATAATGAAATTTTTTCATGGTATAAGTTGAAAACACTATGGATAAAATCAATTTTCTAGCAAAGTCATATAACTATAGAAAGTAAAGAAAAGTTCACCACCAATACGGCAATACAAAAATCCAATCAAAAATTAAATTATTAATATTAATAACTATTATGTTTTTTAGCAGTCTTTTTCAACAAAGCAAAAAATAAAATCTATTTTTAGAAAAATCTATCTTTATTTTTATCTAAATCTTCTTTCTATCTTAATCTTTTAAATCTAAAAAGAAAAATCTATCTTTATTTTTTTCCTCTTATGGATAGAACAGATGTATTTCCTCAATAAATAGGCTAATACAACTATTTTATTTCTATATGACTACAGCTTTACTTTTATTTGAATAGCAATCTGCGAGGTTTCTAATCATCCTACAGATAGTTCTTCAATCCTATTATATTATCACCTTTATTATCATTACATTTTTTTATTATTAATAAGGCACAACAGCAGCTAACCTAATAGACTAAATCAAAAAAGTTTTCAGATCTTATCTTGGAAAAACTAGCAAAAATTCGGAGCTTTCTATCTGTCCTGCTTTATGTCAAAACCTAATCTATTATATAATGCTAAAGAAGAAATTAGCAAATTTTACCCTACATAAACACAGAATTAACTAAGAGCCACAACAAAACTATTTTTCAGAAAATTAAATTATTTTCAAAAATTATAAGCATATGTACAAGGCAGAGTAGTAAACAAAGAACAGTATAACAATCACATCAATAATGTAGCGATAGGAAAGGAGCTGTATATACCCCGATTGCCAGTCTTAGAGAGAGTTATGCAGACAATTTCTTAGTGTACTTATGCCTTTAAAGCCAAATATAATGAAGGAATAAAAATATACGCCCATGGTCCAAATACCATTTATACCCCTGGAATGGGAATGAAAAAGTTTAATTGCATTCTAGGGACAATTTGCTCTAACTGCATCATTGAATTACATATTTACAAGAAATATCATTACAAATTATTATCAAACTACAGTTGCATAATTGAGAGAGGCATGGAAGGAAGATATATTTCAATAAATAAACCATAATTGTTTTGTTATTATAGGTTAAGACAAGATTTAAAATTATAAAGTTATTTGCATTTAATCTAAAAGTATGTAGTCTTATATGTACTTTTAAATCAATAAGAGCAACTTTATCCTGACTTAATACAATATACAACAAAATATTCTTCACATCTGATTAATAAATTAGTTCTCGGACAAAATATTCTTCAATGTTGCTTCAATAAATTATGCATATCAGTGATTCGGCAAAATTCTTTTCTAATTGTTACTACTAATTAGAGGCAAAATAATCAAGCACAATAATGATTAAAATTGATCTAATGAATGGTACAGTGAGTACAAATATTAATGTTGAGATTAATACAATTAATGTTGAGATTAGTACAAATATTAATTTTGAGAGCAACTGCATTACAAAAAAAAAAAAAAATAAAAACAAAAAAAAAAAAAAGTGTTTTCTACAAAAAATAAGAAAGCATCTACAAAATAATTTACCTGTTGTGATTGTGTTTCCTGTGGTATAACCAGTGGCCGTGCACGAATAGGTCTTGCACTATAAAGCCGATTACTATATCTATTACCAATAAGGGTAACTAAAGTCGCTAATGCGATAACTATCAAAACAACAAAAAAAACTGTCACTTCATCACCAATACCTTCTATAAAGCTCATGCTTTTTTTTACATGGATTGTGAAAGTTAAATGAATAGATGCAGTGATTTCTGAAGGCACTCGAAAACAATACAAAATACACCTGAAATACGATCTCGATTATTTTTAAGCAATCAGCATAGATCAAAGCAAAATTTGAAATTCATAACTAACAATTTCGCAAAGTATTAAAATTGAAGCAGACGACACCATAAGAGGAATAAATTATGCTGCCACTACGAATGAGGATGTTGTATACAAACAACTTTATGAAAAATAAGAACTGATATCTCTATAGTACCAGGTATGAAATGTGCCTGTTATTATTAGCGCAGTTCTACATAAAATCAAATCCAGTATGTCTTTCAGCATTTAGAACTACCATGTAAATATGCATTATTTTACTTTTGATGAATCATAATGAAAAAGTATTTTGCATTCTACAAGTATAAAGAATTAAATGTAATAAGAAAGATTTTACGATACACCGAAAATTCTCATATTTATAATTTTTAAAATCCACTTGATAGTTCACTTTTTCTGATTTATTTCGCTCATCACTTCTCATCTTAACTGTAGCTTTCACTTTAACTAATTTGTTATTGTTTATAATCAATATTAGATTATGTAATTTTTAAATTTGAATATTTTGTTGTGCAGTTATTTCAAATCGGAATACGTTCACAAACCTTCAGGTTTTTTTTTTAAATCGTAGCACTAATAATAAAATATTAGAACTAAGCAGAATAATTATGTTTATTTTATAAATTCTATTTGTAAATTGCTTTATTTTTCAACAACTAGCTCCCTTTAATACTAAAGCTCCCTAGATATTGTTAATATTACATTATTATTTATTGAATTTTGGAATAAGTTCAATTGCTGATGTTGCAAATTACAATTCTTATTTCTTTTGACTAATTTGTATATGAATAAATAATATTACATGTATAAATAATAATTTGTGTTGATTTTGTAAACAAAATGAAATTTTAATTATTATTTATTATAAGCTTTGTTTCATGATTTTTATTATTAAAAGTTAGCATTTATGTAGAATAATGTAATTAGCAATTAAAGTCCAGTTTTGTTTACCATTGACAAAGGGAATTGTATGGATTTGAAGGTTTTATATAAAGCATTTTGGGCACAAAAAACTTGACCTTCTTCCTATAATTTTTTCTGTTTATCTACACTTACCAGCAGAAGTCTATGCACAAATATATAACAAAAATAAAATTTTAAAAAAACATTAATTTTACTTTTATGTATTATATTTCTTATAAAATGTATTACATTTTAATAGAAATTTCAAAAACATAACACTCATTGCTTTTCTTTTTTAATTTAACTGAAAAGTATCGAGAATAACTATCAGAAAAAATTAATGTACACGTAATAGAAGGATATTCACAATTTAAATTTTATTGTAAACTTTTGTTTAATGCAGGTAAGTATATATATATATTATTTCTGGAGCTTTTGGAAGATAAATTGAATTAAAATGAATTTGAAATAGAAAGTGATTACTCCTGATCAAAGAGAGGTTTACTTTAAAATTAAGAAATAAAAGCAAAACTTTTCAGGAAAATGACATTTTTTTGAAAAAATAACTTATTCTTCTATCTAAAAAGGTATCAATTATTACAAATCATTGCAATTATTCTCATAGCCACTTAATAGATTTTCATTTAAGCTAACTGCTCGTGAAAAGAGATGGATTTTTAAATTCATATGTTTAAATTTTAGGATTACTACATCTCAAGTTGTGAATGAGATCGGAGAGAAATATTAAAAAAATTCTTTTTGAAAACACTATAAGGAAATTTTGAAAAAGGCTGATTATCATGGCTGTGTAACTCATAGAAAGTCACATATATAACCTGTTGATGAGCAAAAGCTTTTAGATTTTGCAAATGAGTTTGTTGATATGCCTCCACAGTTTTGAGAAAAGCTCTTATTCTTGACAAGATAAAGTTTTGACATTAAATGGCATGAGATGGTGTAAGTAAAACAAGACATAGCCTAGAAGAAGCAGAAGGATTTGCCTATAATTAAGTACAGTGGGGAAAGAATATTGGCTCTGATGGGAGTGGGAGCCAATGCTATAGGTCATTTAATTTTTATAGATTCACTATAAAAATAACCATAAGATATATAAACATATTAAATGAAAATTTGCAACAAAGTGCACAGTTTTTGAAACTTGGAGATGACTTTTGGGAAAATCGATTAAAAATGAATGATTTAGAATGAAGGAATAAACTGAAAGGAAGAGTGAAATTCAGAAAAGACTAAAAATGAAATTAATGCTATCATCATAATAATAATATACCCCCCCCCTCCCCTTCATGACTATCTTCTATGTGTTCCAGTGCAGATTTCCCCCCCCCCCCCATATGTATATTTGTGTTTTTAAAGAAATCCTAGATTTGTTAAAATTATTATACTAACAGTCAGATGTTTAATGATATTTATAAGTACCTCATTAAATTAGTAGTTTCTCTATTATAAAACATACTTAAAAAATTAACATATATATATAATTTGCAAGAAGTGTTTAAAGTAAGGATATTTTTATCCTTATCCACAAATATTTCTGATAAAACTATAGAGTTCAATTTATTAAAGTATCACTATTTTTTTCTCTCATACTAGAAACAATAGAATATCTTTAAAGCTGAATCACAGAATGAGATTCTGTAAGTAAAAGATGAAAACAGCCATTGTGAATATTTTTCATAGTATAATAATGTCTATAATTAACATTAATTTAAAAAAAAATTATGAATTTTTGTTAATGTAGGGAGAAAATATATAAAAGTTATTTCAAAGCTATGGCAATGTGAAAAAATAGTGAGTAGCACACTTCATATTTTGGTCAAATTTAACCAAAATTCATGCTTCTAATATATACATATTTAATATCACCATATAGCTATTTATTTAAATATTTCATTTTGTGGAATAACTGAAAATAAATCAGTATGTGAATAAGTTAATAATGAGTGATAATGGATTAATATTTTGAAGTAATTGGTTTATTGTTTCTCTGACAACCTAAAGAAACCAACTAGATTTATATTAAAACTTGGTATCACTTGATAGTAGGTAAATCCTTGGTTAAAATACAGATTTTGATCAAAATGTTTTGTAAATTTGTTAACTCTTTGCTTAGGATTTGAATTTCTTTTGTGGATTACAATAAGTTATAGAAATTTTTCTGTTCTGTTTTCATTGTCATTAGTTATATATTGGTTAGTTACTTCATTATTTATTGAAATTGTAATAAATATTTTCTTGTTTATTTCAGAAGGTTGAAAACTTATTTTATATTTTTACAAACTGATTTCTTGAAATTCTGATTTGATAGTTTATGAAAGATAAATCATGTAAGTATTTATTATTATTATTGATAAATACAATTTAAGTACCTAATGATACAAAATTCATTCATGAAACATTTTATTCTTGATTATTATGGGTCAGTTAGTAATATGATTTGATTTTATTTCATCACTCAATCATTATAGTTGCTATCCGATACAATATTTTTCTAAAACAAGCAGATGCCTTTGTTAAAGTCTGAAAGGAAATGGTTAAAAGAAATACATTTAAAAGTTGTTAATAAACAAGAATACAATATTTAAACAAAAACTTTGGGAAGTAAGCATTATTATTATTTTTTTTTTTTGCATTGTAATTTTTAAAATGTGTGAATAAATTATCTGGATTTAAATAATTTTGTTGAATAGTATTTCATATTATTGTTTGAGAGAATAAAAATGATAAATCTCTATCTTTTCAATTTTTATTTTCACAATATATAGTCATAATTTTTACTTTGCTTTTTATGGCTACCATTATAATTATATAATAAGTCTGCTCATGTGAAATTTTTAATATAGATGTATATTCTATACAATATTCTTCGTTTAGTATGTGTGGCGATTTTGTGAAGTTAAAATAAAAGCCTAATGACTTTAAAAAAACTAATCAGTTGTTTTGACCATACAATGTGTATAAGCATATAATTTTTGCACACCTCTTCATGTCCCATTATCAGTTAATGTTTTTTTTTTTTAAGTTTTAACATCTGCTGTTACAATTATATATAACATTAAACTTTTCATTGTTATTAGATCCAGTTTTCTTATTTGCTGTTTATATTCCTTTACATTTATTGAATAAGCAGTATAGCAATTTTTATTGGCTTTTATAAAATGATCAAATGTTAGCCAAAAAAAATCAACATTAATTTATTATTTATTGAAATCACTTCCAATTGTCTGCCTCAGATTGATCAGCTATTTAGTTGTACAAATTAATTCTTCTAAAAAATTAAATTGGATGTAATGTTAAATCAAGAAGCTCCTGAATTGCTCTCTTTCTCAATTTTTGATGTACTTAAAATGTTGTCTAATAGGCATAGCCTATTTAAAAAAATTTTAATACCTAAGTCTAAAATAATTTTTTTGCTCCATTAGATTAGTAACTAAGAATTTCTTCTGTCTGACAAAATTACATATTGAATATATTTAAAGGAATAATCATTATATCTTTTATTGTGGTTTTTGCAAAATCACTATATCTCTTATTTTGGCTTTTGCAAAAGTTACTGTAATTAAACAAATAAACAATTCTCTTAGTAATATTTAAATTATTCATTTATTTGGTCCCAAAACAGGTATTTTTATGTATAACATAAGATATAAATGTTTATATAACATTATAATATCATTGCCTATTTATTTGCATCCTTAATCATATTATTGTCATTAAAATAATTAAAATTTTGATAATCAAATGTATTTTTAGTTCAAAATTAAAATAAAGAGACTGTAATAAACTTGTAACAATCCACTGATGAATAACATCCTTGGTTACAGTCCAATTAACCTATTCAACAAAAAGGCTACTCATATGATCATTATTTATTAATTATCCTCGAGGGAAGATAACAATTAGATGTGGCAAATTTCTATAGAAACACAGATTTCATGCTTACAGAACTGAATTTTATTATTCTTGAGATTTTTTCTTTTATGTTAAGCCTATAAAATTTTAAATATCTTTAGCACATTTTATTTAAATTTATTCATTTTACTGTTCAGTTAATTGTTTTTGTTTCCCTTTCTGGTGTTTATGATTGGCATAATTCATTATTTAATGACCTTCAACTTTTTTTTGTTTGTTCCAGGCCCTTTTTATGTATGAACAATGTAATTCCAAAAAATGTTATTTATTTTTATCCTCCATTTCCTTACTCTCTTTAAAATATATTAGTCACTAATTATTTCCCATGTTTCTACTGTATTATTTCTTATAGTTGTTTTTTGTTTGTTTGTTTTTGTACTTTGTGTGACTCCATGCATTCCACCTCCTTTCCCTTTCCAATTAGTGTCTTGGGCCCCTATGGCATTACAAACTGAAATTCAGAAAATCTGTTCATATTAGCTTTAGAATTTATTACAAGTTGAAAGCAACTGTGGCATGCATTTATATAATCATTTGCATTTTATATTTAAAATTTTCTAAGCTATAATATTTATTTAGAACATTAGATTTCATAATTTGTGCTAGTATTTTATTAAATGTTTTATTTCTTTAGGAGTGCAATAAAGCGAGTGATGCGAGATTATGGATTTTTTTTTGTTGCAATACCTGGTCTTGTTGCTATCCATTGGGCTTGGTTCAGGCTGCAAGGCAATGAGCTGTTTGTTCCTAGAGAAAGTCGACTGAATAATCCAATTATCCAAAAAATAGATAGTTACATGGATACTGTTAAAAATGTATTTTCTAGCAAATCAAATAGCACTTCTAGCTCTACTGAATAATATTATTTGGTTGCATTTATATCTGTAAATTATCTGTAAATAGCAGTAGCAAAAATAAAAATGTTTTAATTGTGTGAATTCAGTTGTTGCTTTTTTATTTGCTATGCTCTTTCTTTCTTTCTTTCTTTTTTTTTTCTTTTTTTTACCTCAAATATTTGAAAAATTTAGAAATAATATAATGAAAAAATCTTTATTCACTTATCAATGAATACTGAATTATTAAATATTTCAAAATTACTTTCTGAATAGTTACATAATACAAACTGCAGTAAAGTGGTCTTGTGCTTTTCAAACTGTCAAAGCTGAATTCCTCTCTTACTACTATATTCTTTTTTAGTTGCATCCTCCTCTGTTACTCTCCTATCCAGGAAACAACTGCTTTTCCACAATTTTTTTATCACACAAAAATTTTATAATCTTTTTAAATAGGTTTTAATAAAAATTATGTATTCCTGAAAAAATGAAACATGGCTACTAGCAGAAGTTGATATATCGTAGATGGGATGTTACACCCAGCCTTTATTATTTGAATTGGCGATCTCGGATTACTATCTATTTAGTGTTTTTTTTTTTTTTGTATACTTTGTTTATGAGGGAAAAAATGATTATTCTGTTGAAAAGGACGCAGTTTGAACTCTGTTCAGCATTAAGCCACCTTCTTTCTACGAAAAGGGATTTGAACCTTCCTTGCATATGGGGAAAAAATTGGTATAAAATAAAATTGCGCTTAAATTATTAATTTTATTGCCACATAAATTTCCGTATACTGTATATAATGTGCGAGACTTTCTGTATAAATCAAGATTACATGGAAATTTATTGGAATCGTGCTTGCCATTTATTTATTTTTTCGTCTCTCTAGAATCGGGGAGAATTAAAGGCTAAGTATACCAGGCTGCTGAAATCGATTTTTTCCTTATATGCATATTGCTGTAAATGCGTTTTTTCTCGTAGATCTCAAATTTCATATCCAGATGTTACATTCTAATTCAAGGACTTAGATATGAATAATTATAATTTCCCAGGATTGAATTTGAAACCCCCTTATTCCAAGAGCGTTTTCTCACAAAATAATCATTTCGATAATAGCAGAATGAGGAGCTTTCGCTTCTAACCAATATCTATGCTTTATGAAGCAGTGCAATAGACTTAATTGCTATTAATGGATTAATTAAATGTTTAAAATTAATTCCAGCCGCCCATTAATCTGCATAACTTTCGTATTAAGTATGGAGACTTTCTGACTTCCGCACATTTCGCGTCTTGGTATTCGTTTCAGTATCCTGAGACGACCACTTTTCGACGATTCTATCTCGCTAAGGAGTGAGACGCGGAAGGATAAGCGCATTTTCGGAATTCTTCATCACATTTGTATGACATAATTCTTCATTCTTAATTTCGTACTTACTTTTTCGTTCTTTTTTTTTTCTTTCCCACATGCGAGTGTCATGTCATTTCCGACCATACTATTTTAGCTGAAAATTGTGTTGATTGCGTATATCGCTAATTCAATTAGAAGAAAAGTTTTCAGTAGTAACACAAAGAATATTTTGTATATCATTAAAGGTAATCGAGACTATCTACCGTTGTAAATCTCAAATGTTCACACACAAAAAAAACTCCCAATGAATAAAATAAATGTTTTAGCATAAATAATTGTTATTTTTTGGATGAAAAAACTGAATTGCTAGATTTTTAGAACAGAAATCTTACACTTGTAAATCATGATTTTAAAAAAATGAATTCAGAAACCATGCTTACATATCTGTGAAATTAGTCTTATCTTACGGCCTAATATTAAAATATTTACTGTTGTAATTTCAATTTTGATTACGATATACTTTTGGAAAGAAATTCAGGGGAGGGGGGGAAGGAAAAAAAAGAACGAATAAAATATAAAGTAATATATTTTATTTCTAGCTTTCTTTCGTGCATAGATTTAGAAAAATTGAAAATTAGTATTAAATCATTGGCAGCGCTTTTAAGAAAATAGGCAGAAATTTGCTACTACATCACCTGCGAATAAAACTTTAGCCCATGATACTGTAGAATTATGCGTTAATGTAGTATGTATAGATGTTACATTTACATGTCGATTGCTAGTATATTGGATTATGTATAGTTAAATCTGATAGTAAATAACCTAGAAAATCAGGCAATATATTTCAGATTTGATGGAATTTCAGTAATTATCAACATTTTCTGATTGAAAATATGTTTTTTTTTTTTTTTTTTCCCTTGAGAGTTAACCAGCAGTTATTTTTTAAATTATTAATGTGAGTCTTATCTTATTTATTTTAGCCAAAATGCTTATTATTTTGAAAAAAAGAAGAAAAAAACAGGATTTATTTGATAATTTCAACGTAAAAAATAGCTCATTTCAAGTATAGGCTTATGGATTATATATACATACATGCATATTGAAAGAACTAAACGTTATTGATATCCATTTAAATTTGAATTTAAAACACTTTATATATTATTTTTCTTTATTTTGTTAAATAAAGTTAAACTAAGAGATATAAAGATTAAATCCTCATAAAACCGAAAATTATACTTCACCTTATTAGATTACATTTGTACTATGCACATCAAAATTATAATTTTTATAAATTTCTTCTGTGTGGAAAAATTATAAACGTGTTTCTTTATAATAAATTTTTAAAGCAAATTTCCCACATTTTATCTATTATTTTCCAACACTCGTCTGAAACACGATGAGAGTCAGCAGCATTTCTCTCACGGAAGATTTGTTTCGTTATTAGGGACATGGTGTATCATTCTCACTCTGACAATGATTGATTACCATATGGCTTATATCGTAAAATCGCCAAATCTTACATGCAAAGATAAAAGTTATAATCTGGTAACTTTTTTAAAGCTTGAGCTCAAATGATACTATTTAATGAGTTAGCGTAAATGCGACTGAGCGCATCGGACACACAGCCTACCGTCATCTCCATCAAGCCATGCTTCTCCATCAAGTGTCAAGGAGTTCTGTATACGATTAATACATAAATACCAAATATGAAAGCATACTACTCGATTAATGCCATATGACGAATATGTAATATTATGTAAAATGATTCTTTCAAATCATTTTTTTTTCAGCGCAATTGAAAGAAAACTACTATTTATTCCATTAAATGAATGAAATATAAAGAATAAATAAAATTATACATTCTTTAAAAAAAGAATATGGGTTTTTTTTTGTACGTATAAAATAAACAAGACTCTGAAATGATTAAATCCTTTTTGTGAATTGCCAAGATCTTGGCACTTAAATTGTTTTTAACTTAATAGATATTTTGAAGTTAAATTTCATTTTTAATGTGTAGGATTTGGAAAAATTCATAGTAACTGTTAAACTAGTATGGGGAATAATATTCAAAACAAATAAAATCAGTTGAAAAAAAACGTAAAGCCATGCCTTGGTCTCGAACTGAAGACTATTAAAAGACAGCAACAAAACTCATCGTTCTGTCTACCACAACACACATCACTCCAACGCCAGAGAGGTCTAACATTCTTAATATAATTTAACTTTCCTAATTTCAATAATAATGGGAATCTCGTAAAAAGCACACTGCGAAAAATAGGAATAGTTTCTGCACATATGCATGATCTTTACACTTTAAAATTGTAATAAGTTTATAGATATTTTGAAGAAAAAATTTATATTTCTTGTATAAGAAATGTAAGAGTTCATAGTAACTGTTAAAATATTGCTGAGAATAATATTCAAAATCAATATAAAAAGAACAAAAATATATAAAACCATTCCTCTGTTTCGAGACTCGAAATTAAGAACAGGAAAAAGCAGCGGAACTACCTATCGTTCAGTCCACCAGGCGACAAATCCTTTCAACACGGGAGTAGTCTAAAATTCAAAATAAGTTTAATCAATCGACGTCAGAAAAAATAATAAGAAGAATCTGATCAAAAAGCACAATGCTAAGAATAGGAAAAATTTCAGCGCATGGGCAAAATCTTGCTACTTAAATTTCCAATGAATGTAGAAATATTTTTAAGTAAAATTTTATTTTTCGTATTTAAGAATTGAAAAAAATTTATAATAACTACTGATCTATTACAGAGAATAATACTCAAGAAAAATATAAAAAAAACGAAGAAAAATATATAAAAATAGAAAAAAAAAGAGACTCGAACTGAAGACCTGCACAAACAAGAGTAACAACCTACCAAAACGTATTTAACAAAACGTATCGTTAAATCCACCAGGCAACTCATTTTTCAGACACAGCAGCAGTCTAAGATTCTTAACATATTTAACCCTTCCTAGTTTCAAAAATAAGGGAGAATCTGGTCTAAAAGCACAATGCTAAGAATACGAATGATTTTTGCGCATGTGCCACACCTTGACACTTCAATTTCTTTTTTTTAATTTATAGATTTCTGAGGTAAAATTTTATTTTTGATGCATAAGAAATGGAAACACTCATAGTAAATGTTGAACTGGTATGGAGGATAATATTCAAAATAATTAATAAAAAAAGAAAAATATATAAGATCTTTAATTGATTACGATACGCGAAATGAACACCTGCAAAAAAAAAAGCGTAATTACCTATTGTTTAATCCACCATCTCGCAGGAACTTCCGGCAGCAAAACTTTCTAACAGTCTTTCCTAGTTTCCTAATTCCTAGTTTCAAAAATAATGGGAATATGGACTAAATACACAATGCTAAGAATTGGAATGATTTTTGCGTATGTGCGCCACCTTAACAACTAAATTCTCTTTTAAATTTATAGATTTTTGAAGTAAAATTTTATTTTTGATGAATAAGAATTATAAACAGAAAGAATCTTAAAACTGAGCGGAGCTTAAGGAATGTGTGGCTTGGTGAAAAGAGCTGTTGGGTCTTTCGCTACTTTTTACTGGTGTTCAGTTCGAATCTCCAAGCGCAGGAATTGTTTTATAATTTTTTTATTCTTTTCTAAGTTTATTTTGAATATTATTTTCCATACTAGTTTAACATTTATTATGAATATTTCCAATTCTTATACATCAGAAATAAAATTTTACTTCAAGATATCAATAAATTTTAAGTTTCATGATCTTGCATATGCGCAGAAAACAATAGAATGTTTAGCATTTTGCTTTCAGACCAGATACCGATTAAACATGCAGGGGTTTAAAACATAAATAATCGTTGAAATGACTAGGGTTTGTGGGATATGTGGTTTCGTTGAAAGAACTGCAGTTTGTTCATTACTTTTTGCTGGTTTTCAGTTCGAGTCTCGAAGCGCAGGAATTGTTTTATAATTATTTATTCTTTTTCTTAAGTTTATTTTGAATATTATTTTATATACTAATTTAGTATTTACTATTATTTTTTCAATTCTTATACATCAGACTATAAATTTTACTTCAATATATTATTACGAATTTTCCCGGGGTTCGTTTGGATAGTAGAAGTTATAGGGTGTGGAGAACGCTCAATCAGCAGTAGAAAAAGAAACAACGACGTTTATTTACACGAAGACACACAGGGCAGCACAAAGACGACAACTATATACAGCACAGAGAAGTCAATTATCTTCAGCCTCGAGGCGTGCAACAGCAGCACACACAACAAAACTCTACTGCAGGTAGTAGCGCACTAGCTTGACTCCGTCGCTGCTCTACTAATCTCTGGAAGACCAGTTCTTCACCGTCGATTTCGATTACAGTACTCTGTCACTTCCGACTACTCCTGCTCTGACTGGCAACTGCAGACCCTTTTATAGGTCTTAGGAGGCGGGGCTAGAAGCCTCTCAACCAATCAGGAACGTTCGAGGCGTATCTCGGTTCCTACTGAACGGATCGGGAAAATTCTCGATGTTTCGGGTACAATCTATTTTGGCGCCAAAGTCGCCAAATGGTCGATAAGTTTGTCGCCAAGCTCTGGGACCTCCGACACGACATCCAGACTCCGTCCAATACAGATGACTGTAAAGCCAGCTTTCCGATAATGGAACCAACTATGCTGGGAAGCCGCATCACAGATTCGTAACATTGTCTCCCTCCTGACTGCTCGTCCCGGGCAGTAAAATATCTGAGTAAGAGGCATCTACTTACAGGATTACCATATTCACACAATAAGCAAGCATAAAATAACAAATACTCAAAATGACATACAGCGTAAATATTTTCAAAATACATGAACAATACAAAAATAAATTACAATACTAAAATAACAAAATTAAGAATATAAATGATTTACATTATTTATCATATAATGGGCGACCATGGTCTGAACTAAAAAAAAAGATCTTAATCACCTTGGCCAAGGTAAGGAGCTAGCCTGTTACAATGTATCACCTTCGGTTTTGAATGTGGTGTTTTCTGTATCCGTACTACAACGTCATTCAGTCTTTTAAGGATTGTATAAGGACCCTCCCAGTTGGTCTGCAACTTCGGAGAAAGTCCTTTGCGACGTTTCGGATTCCATAACCACACTTGATCTCCTTCGTGGAAATTGTGTCCCGTTACTCTAGCATCGTATCGGGTCTTCATCTTCTCTGAAGCCATGCCGATCCTATCTCTGGCCAGATGATGCACCTCCTCCATCCGTGTCCGGAGATTCTCGACATATTCCTCAGGCGCCAAGGGAGCATCTGGTGGCCGGCTGAACAATAGATCTGCAGGCAGACGAAGGTCACGTCCGAAGAGCATTTGGGATGGGGAATAGCCAGTAGTCTCGTGAACGGCATTTCTATAGGCAAGAAGGAAAAGGGGCAGTTTCTTGTCCCAGTCCTGTTGATTGCTGGACACCAGGAGAGAGAGACTGTTCAGAATGGTCCAATTGAATCTCTCTACCATGCCATCTGACTGAGGATGTAAAGCCGTAGTTCGAGTTTTGTCGATGCCGAGTATCTCACACAGTCTCCTGCAGACAGCCGAATCGAAGTTTCTTCCTTGATCAGAGTGCAGTTGTAGAGGAACTCAGTTTCTTGAAATCCAGTTTTGAACTAGAATCTCTGCAACAGTCAGGGCTTCTTGATCGGGAATGGGATAAACTTCAGGCCATTTGGTGAAGTAGTCCATGACAACCAGGATGTTGTTGTTGCCATCTGATGACCTAGGATGTCAAAAGCTATTCGTTCGAAAGGTGCCCCCACATTATACAGCTGCAGTCTTCCTTTAATGCGTTTCCCAGTTCCTTTACGTGCAACACAGGGATCACATGTGCGACACCACTTCTCCACGTCATTTCGCACATTATTCCAGTAGAAACGTTCTTTCTACGGAGTTTCAGGGATATGTGGGTTGGTGGATAGGACTGCAGGCTCTTAAGCTGCTTCTTTCTGGTCTTCAGTTCGAGTTTCGAAACGCAGGAATACTTTTATAATTTTTCACCCTATTTAAGTTTATTTTGAATATTATTTTCCATACTAGTTTAGCATTTATTATGAATATTTCCAATTCTTACATATCAGACTTAAAATTTTATTTCAATATATCAATAAATTTAAAGAAATTTTAAGTTTCACGATCTTGCATAAGCATAGAAAACAGTCGAACGTTTAGCATTGCGCTTTTAGGCCAGATTTGCATTATTTTGAAACCAGAAAGGTTTGAAACATAAAGAATATTAGAATTCAGCAGAATTTCAGGGATGTGTGGTTTGGTGGATTATGTAGAGACTTAGCTCAATCGCCCTGAAACCCTGTTGACCACCGTGATATTCCTTTTTCCCACACTCGATAATTGGCATTCCTGGCCAGTTGTATCATCAACGGAACTACCACAGTGTTAAGTGCCTCCAGATTGCCAGATGCGGGTCCTTCCTTTTAAGTACGGTCATCTGGATAATTAGTGTGAGTCCAGATAAGGAACCACACGTGCGTTTCCCAGGGAAATAAATCGTGTCTTGAAAAGGGGAGAGCGTCAATCCCTCCAGATGTCAATCTTCATTTTTTCCATTGTGAAGGGTGGATCATCAATGAACTTATCCGCGGTTGACTAAAGATCATTCAAGTTTATTCTGAACGGCTATTGGGTATCAGGGAGCCCAAGTGTACCAATGTAGACATGAGAGGTGGAGTCTGAGAGAAAAATAAAAGGTGAGATTTTTAGGAAGAAGGAGAAGAGAGGAGATTCGTGTGAATCTGACTGCTGAGTAAAATTCCACCCGAATGAAAGTCGGTGGATTCCGAGCGCTACCCCGATAGTAGCCTGAGACTCCAACAGCCTGTTAGCTGTTCTTGTGAAGTTTTATTCCTCCGAAATTGTTCGAGGAACTATTCTTGTTAAATTTTCATGTTGTGAATAACATCATTCATTTAACCAAGACGAGAAAGAGTTATTTTAATGCAAATAAGGATGTAAAAAAAGAAAATAGTATATAAACGCTACCCTGTATTTGATCGGACAGGATCAAGTCATAACAATAGAACT
>JAPMOR010085335.1:0-17236 GCA_026543865.1 Argiope aurantia
ATATATATATATATATATATGATTATTACAATAACATTTCACTCTTTCACTTTGTTCTATTAAGTATATTTTCAACTTTTTCAAATAATTTTTTGTATCAAGAGAAAGGGATTACAGGTTTGAAAATTCGTAGCCCATAAAGGCTGTGCAATATAGAATTCCGAATTTTAATGTTGTTGACTTTTAACAAGATATTTATTTCATGAATATTGTATTATTATTTGGCTCGGTTGATAATTATGTAATTTGTTTTCCACAGTTATTACATTTATAAAAATCATTTGTTATTTAAAAGATTTATAAACAAAAAATGCAATATATATTATTATATTTGATATCAATCGAGTTTCTTGAGGAATTCTTATATTATAATATGTTGAATGGTCTGATGCTTCGTCGGTTGACAAAATGATTGACAAAATATCAAACGACAGTAAGATCCATAACCAAGATTCCTAGCACTCTCTTAAGATTGAATTTGTGTTTCTATTTGTCTTATATTCATGTATAGAGATTCCTACATTTAAACAAGTTTAGCTGTATGAATACATAAATATTCTAATCATATTGGTTGATTTTGGTTGATTTGGCTGAAAATAGAATTCGTAGCTCGACGAGAAGGTGAAATAATCTTCCTAGAGTTTAAATTCTTAAAAAATGCCAATTATTATTAAATCACACTGGCAATAAAGTCAATTGTTCTCCAGAAAAGCTTGAGTTCAGCTTCAAAAAATGAATAAATAATCATTCCAGCATCAGGACGAAAAATCAATTGTCTTCGATATTGGAGAATGCACGATTCCTACGTATAATTAATGTTTTTAAAAACTATTGATTTATGACTGATATTTAATACCGATGTGACGATGTCGGAAATGTGGTAAAGTGTAGTTAACGAACTGATATCAAAACACAGGCTATTTCGTTCAAATGTAGAGGAGAACAGGTATAGACAGCTTGCCGTGATGATTATGGGCTCTCTCCAGCGGGTAAATTTTGAACTACACTTTACTAGTCATGAATAAAAGCCAATCTGGCTGTTGCTGAATTCTGTACTTCTGTGATAGAAGCCTGTTTTATGATATCAATATTTTCATTTGCAAACGTTCATTATTTTACTACCATTACAGTTATAAAATATATTTAACGCATCTCATTATACATTTCTATAGGATAAAATAAGGATTTTGCCGAAGTATAAGGTAATTCTATTTCATTTTAAAAACGCCCGTTCTTGGGATAAAACCAATGGTCAAGTGGGATAAGTCTGTGAATTATCAGATGTTGCGCAATCATTTAAGACTAAATAACACTTTTTGAAACATTCAATGCACCGAGATCTTATCAAAAGAAGACAAATAGAAAACTTCTAAATCATATAAGGGTGTAAAGACGAATTATTCTCAAACAAGTTGAGAATCTTGAAAATTGCAATGAGCAGCAAAGCATCTTGGAATATTGAATGAAATACACTAGGGAAAGTGAACGGATTTCTAAGTAAGTGGCAATTAAAATTAGACTGGGGCCATGCATCATGGTAATTTTTTTAACAAGAAAAAAAATTAGTATATTATTGATGTAAAAAGGTAGGCTTTGGTATTGAACTTTGAAATTTGTTAAAAAATTATCATATCATTTCCCAACCAACATTTTGTTGAACCGTTGTTAGGATTGAAGTTTTGATTTCTCAATTTATTTTATGTTTGTTGTTCAACGAAGAAATAAAAATGGTCGATTTGATCGATTAAACGGTTTTCTAATAAGATCTAAGAACAATGTGTCTCGGTCATTCCTAGAAAACGCCTGAACCTTAATGGACTCCCCAATAGGCTATTGCTACTTTTTTCATTCTTTATGAGAAACACAAACTCTCTTCTTTCTATTTCCTTTGTTGGCGAAAAATGAAGAATCACTATTTCTTAAAAGTCATAAAAAGTCTTTGCTTTAATAGTAAAAGAAAAAAATTAAGAGCATTGATATGCGATGAACATAGTATTTTAGTTATTGCTGAAAAATTCATGATTGTGTCCAGCATCTATCTCACTGATAATGTTCATCAGGGAGCTTAATACCATCCGTTTGGATGGATGCAGATAAAAAAATTATATTTGTGCATTGATTTAGGAAGTTTATTCAATTCTCTAAGCTATCAGCTGGAAAAACCAGTTCTTTTGTTTCTGGATGTATGTTTCACCCATACAAAGAGATTCGATATTGATCAATAAGCTAAAGAAAAAGATGTTACTTTGTTCAACTGGCCGCCACATTGCATCCACACGATGCATCAGCTAGATGGAAAACCTTTTACCAGCGGATCTGCCTCTAACATCTGATCAATATGATAAAATAAATAAGTTGTTTGTAGTTTCTATTGCTATGGTGTGCTGCTACCTTCCTACATGGTGTATGATGTATAATCATATAAAGAAGGATGGATCCAATGTGGAAAGTGGGTTCACTGATTTAATGAGAATTTAAATTCAATGAAGGACAAAAAAAAATCAATTATTTTAAATGCGAAATTTGTAAATAGTCCTTTTGAATTTTCTTATAAAGTTAATGTGCTTGTTGCTTTCCGCTAAATATACCTTTCCCTTTATTTCATCAAGTTTTGAGTAAGATAGGTAGCTTCACTTTTCCTATAAAAAATCAATAAAATGATAACTTATCAGGAATCTGGTATTTCTAAGTTAAATAATTTAGCTCAAGTAGGCTTTCGTTTCTTATTTAATGGGTCTTGCAAGACTTTTCAATGTCTAATATTTTTAAATAAATTAAGATTATTTAACTAAGTGTAAAAGTACAATGTGTTTGTTTGGAGATGCAATAAATATAAATAATCAATATTTATTGTCACTTTCTCATAATGATGATATGAATGAAAGATACTTAAAGAGACAACATTATTTAGATAGAAAATAAACTACTATCTCAAAATCTTTGCATAACAAAAACATAGATTTTTCTATATTTGATCTGACGCGACTTTTTTATGTAACCGTCAAATTTCACTTTGAAATTTTCTATATTTTCAGTGATAAAATTAATTTTGTTTTCAAGAAAATCAGTTTGAATAATCATATATAAGAAGGACGGTATATCAAATAAATTTCTTAATATTAATGAACAAAAAAGAAAGCTTGTTTTTTCAGCAGAAATTTCAGAAAATCAACTATAACAATCGTGATTTATTTTCTAAATGAATATTTGTAATCAAAATATGAATAATTTATTAGTTTTATTCATTAGAATTTAAACAATATTTTTCAAAATTTTTAATAATCAGGCATCTTAATTTGATCCTCACTTGAAAGCAGTTGAAAAAAAACACACACAGAAATTATCATTTCGAATAAAATACTTTTATAAAGTGTTTATAGAAATAATAAATATCTTTAAAAGAAATGAAATGTGAAATGTGAGAAATGAATGAAATCTTTTTAAAAGAAATAGCAAGTGTATTCGTTCTTTCAGATTAAAGTAGGTAACCCAGCAGAAAACTTTTAATTTGATTTGGTCTTTAATAAAAATAATAATAATTAGATTTATAATAAAATAAATTGGAAAAATGTTATACCAGCTTATGGAATAAGTGCTAAATTGTATATATTTATAATCTATACTAATAATAAAGCTCAATGTGTGTGTGTGTGTTGGCGCTCTACAGGCCAGACCGTTTGACCTACAGATACCAAATTTGGCACGTGTATACCTTGGAGGTCCGGAATATGCACCTGTGGGTTATTTTTTCGAATTTATAATTGGAATTTTATTTAGTTAAAAATTAAGCGAAATTTTGGCGTGTTTCTGCTATAACTTCCGAAAATATTACCGCACAAAAATGATTTTTACATCAAATTAAAGAACAAAAATTTTTCTTTTAAAGGATACCAATGTTTTAACCTTAAAATTAAATTTCTATTTTTAATTAATTTTTAAATAAATATTTTAATTATATTTTTCAACAATTTTTTTCGTACAAAATAAAAATAAAATTTAAGCTGCACGAGCACGTTTCGTATTCATGGGAAAAAATTAGCTTTTTTCAAAGTGTTGCCATCTCATTGATTAAAGCTAAAACTGAAAATAAATTAAATCTTTTTGGAGATGAAATCTGCAAAAATATAATTTTCGGCACCTGTCTGTAGGAAAGGAAACAAATATGAAATATTATTTTTTCTAAGAAATAAATTCAGGAAAAATTATTTTATGATCTTTTACACTCTCTATATTATTAATCCAGTAAATCAGTTTTATTTTAAGGCATGTTTTGTTTAATATGAACAGGATATCCATTCAAATCAGGGCCACACAGCTAATTTGTAAGCCTTTAGTAAGACACAGATCTGCTAAAATGGTCTAAATGGAAAATGATTATATTTTATGTAACTTGATTCAATAAATGCTCTTATAAAGAACGAATTTTTGATTTTAAATAAAGCTTCTGCTGTGGAAATCACGAATAACAAAATGTTCTTGAAACACTAATATTTTAAATAAAAAGAGAGAATTTCCAATCAACTAAATAAATCACTTAAACTGACTGATTTATGAAAATTTGAATATCACTATACAATAAAAAAAGGATAATTTTAGATTTTCCATCGATTGTTTCAAAGAAAATACGCTTATCAGCGCTCAGGTTTCTCAAGATTAATTGACCTAAGATTATGAAAATGTTGATTTTTAACTAAATTTTAACTAAAACTAAATTTTTAGCATTCAAAACTTCATAAATAAGTCTTAGTTGATTATGGAAAATAGAAACATTCATTCATTTATTTAAAATTTGGTGTGTCCAGAATATTTCTTAGAATATGATACCTTACTGCATTAAATTTAGACTTCATAATTTTTGAAATATATTTATAGGCCGGAACAAAATATCATTATTGATTTCATTTCAATCCTTTTGAAAGCAAAACTAAAAACTGAATTTTATGCTGAATCTGAGAAATTTTTGTTGAATTATTGTTTTAGATATTACATAAATTATGAAAAATATTTTTCAGTTCACATAAGACTTAAATACCGATACTCATATTCAATAATGATAATAATAAATCAATAACAATAAAGATGATAAATAAAATAAAACGCTTGGTTTTATTAAAAATATCTTTATATTAATTGCAATTTCATCATTTCCACTTTAAATTAAAGTTGAAGTTTTGCCGGAAATGACAACAAATTAGCAAAATATATATAGTAAATTGAACGAAACGATCTAAACAACAGTATAAGTTTGGTATGACTATCAAAATTTGAAGATTAAAAATGTTTTGTTTGAGAATCTATTAAGAGACCAGTTACTTAAAATATTTAATTGAAAATTGTAGCGAGCGGTAATACTGGTGAACCAGATGATCGCCAAAGGCGGCTAGTAATTAATAAAGTAACTAAATATATAAAAGTACTTCACATTTATTATAAAGAAATAAAAGTAAATTTCAACGAAAAAAATAAATTGACGTTGCTAAACTGACGGATTTATGTGAAAAACAGTGTAATAAAACAATTTTAGAACAAACATTTTTTTTTATATTCTCATTCAAAAAATAAAAACTCGGTGTCTCTATGTAGTGATATATCTCTGTTTTAACAATTCTGTCAATCAGGCAAAGCCATTTTTTTTAATAATATTTCTCTGTCTGCTAACAAAACGGCTAAAAATAACACATTCTAAGGGGATTGAATACAGTGAGTGATCTTTGCAATAAAAACATTTTATTTGTATTAAGTGTAAACGAATTTCAGTTAGAATAAGAAAACTGTCTATTTCTTTGTATGAATGTAAATACGTTAATTTAAAAACACAAAGAAAGTCGAACAATGGAATTCAGGATAAACAAGTGTTCTCAGAATTGAAGAATGGTATATCAAATTTTTGATCTCTCTTTTATGAATATCTATCATTCTATATATGTGTATTTAAATGCAAATAATAAGAAACGCAATTAATTAATAAATAAAATTCACTACGCTAATTTGACACAAAAACTTTAGATCTGCATCAAAATGTTCAACCAAACTAACCAGAGGTTGTTATTAAAAAGGCATACGCTTTTTGTATTATGATTAGATGTATTATACGACTAGATTTAAAAGATAAGGACCTATATTTTGGTAGAAAATGATTTAGCAGTTTGAAGGTAACACTACATTGGCTAAACATGTGGCAATTAAATAATTTCTTGCATTATTGAAACATAATAATAAATATTTTATTATTTTGAGAGAAATGTTATCAAGAGTAATAGAATAGATAAAAATTAAAATAATAGATAAGATTATAATGGGAAAATAATGATCTTAAATTATTATACGGCATACTTATATTTATCACTTAATTTTTATATACGTTTGAATTAAAAATGCATGTATGCAAGAAATATTTGTTCAAATAATTTCAGAGAATCATGATGATATTAAAAGAATCTATCATCTGATATTTTGAAAAATTTAGTAAAGAATGTATCAAATATTTTTTTCAAACACATTCGAATTAAAGTAATCTTATTTAATTTCTTATTGTTTTAATTATTTTCAGAGATTGAGGCTCATATTTCAAATAATAAAACCGCTATTTGATTTTTTTAAATTGAGACAAAAAATTCGTCATGAATTTTTTTTCAATCAGTAGGTCAATTATTAGATTTCAATGCGGTTAGACCTATTAATTTATCATGTGTTTGTAACGTATTAATGTTATGCGGCCTGCCTTTTTCTTATAATATTAATTTGTTGGATATGTGCAATAATGTTTCACGATGAGAAAAAAAATTTAGAATATTTTGAATAGGAATTAAAACGATGGATAATATGATTATTCTTCAATGCTTTTCTTGACATTCTTTAATCTCTTGTAATTAAAGTCTAATCATTATTTCATTTATAAAATTTTGTTACAAAAAATAATCGTTTTTGAAATTTTAAAAGAAAAATCCTTGAGAATTACTGCATGTAGCTAAAAAGCATTTTGATATTATTGAATATTAAAAGCATGCTAATGTTATAATAAATAGGTAAGAATTTCTTATTATTACTATAAAAAGTATTAATGTATAAAAAAGTTCTATAATATTTATAGAAATAAAATACAAAGCATATGCAAAGCAAATACAAAATGACACAAAATATTCAATAAAAGTACAATTTTCTTAAATTGAATCTTTTTTTTTAATTCTGTACCGAATAATCTGTTTTGATGTAGAAAAGTTGTGTTGACATGGAACATGGAAATAGTGGAACACTTTTTATTCGCAGCATATTTTATTGCTTTGACAAAAAAATTTGTCTTATATTAAAAAAAGTTAGATATTTTTCAACAAATAATCTTTTTTCTTGGTGCTGCTCTCCGTATTTAACCAATTCATTCATAATAAGGCTTAACTAAAATACTCACCTTCGAATAACTGAATAAGGCAGATTTTTTTTCAATCCCATGAAAAATCAAATACTATAAAAAAAAGATAATTGATTATCTTCTTTTATTGTGCATCAAAAAAGGAAAATAATTTTTTTTTACAGGAAGAATTTAAAAACCTATAATTTCATGAAAAAAAGTACACATTCTTATTATAAGAAAAAGAAACTAAGAAAATATTATTACAATAAATTGATCCATAACTGTACTGATCAACATCACATTTGATATCTATAATTCATTTTCTAAAATTAAGCAACTTAAGAATGTTAACTACTACTTCGAACTGTGAATTACTTTACTACAACAAAAGATAATGTTTTTTAACTTTCTCTGCAGAGTAATTTGTTAATTAATATTAAACTTTAACGTTCAGCAATAAAATATTTCTTTGAATTCCGAGTCTTATTTTATACTAGCCGCCTTTGGCAATCAGCCGATTCACTAATCTGAATGTTAGTTTAAATTTTAATAATTAAATACACTGGTGTGCAAAACTTAAGCAACAGGTATGTTTTTTGCCATAACTTAACGAGAATTCATCTGAGAGACAGGAAATTACGAAATGAGATATAGCATTTTGTTCTGAAAGAATGACGAAAGCATAGTTGCGCAGAAATGAATACAATGCATACAGTATGGAATCAAACAAAAAAAAAGGCTTTATTGAACTCATAGTATCGTTACACATGATTGTCTGTCCAAGAGGAAGAACAGAAAGCAGATGTTCTTTAGAATGGGATATGCCCTCTCCTTACTGCAATGGTTGCTTCGCACCGTCTCCCTATACTCAGCACCAGACTGTCCAACAGTTCTTGAGGTACAAGCGATTCCCAACGACAGTTGATTTGAAGAGAGGTCGGGACATGATTTCATCCCAGTAACATCACGGTAAGAGACCGTTTCGGTAGTCCTGGAGTCGTCGTCTGTGGAGGCATTATGATGAACGGGCGGACTGAGCTCCACGTTTTCGACAGAGGTTCTGTAACTGGAGATCGCTATTGTCAGGAGATGATCCTTCCCCATGTGCGTCTGTTACGAGGTGCCATTGGATTAGACTTTGTTTTTATGAATGACAATGCACGGCCACACAGGACTCATGCTGTTGAGGAGCTCATACAAAGTGAAGATATCTCTCGAATGGATTGGCCGGCGTGCTACCTTGATTTAAATCTGATAGAACATGTGTGGGATGCTTTGGGGAGACGACTTGCGGCACGATTACATCCTCCTGGGAACACCCGACAATTTAAACAGATGCTGATTGAGGAATGGGCACTCTTACCTCAAGAACTGTTGGACAATCTGGTGCTGAGTATGGGGAGACGGTGCGAAGCAACCATTGCAGTAAGGGGAGGGCATATCCCATACTAAGGAACATCTGCTTGCTGTTCTTCCTCTTGACAGACAATTATGTGTAACGATGCTATGAGTTCAATAAAGCCTTTTTTTGTTTGATTCCATACTGTATGCATTGTATTCATTTCTGCGCAACTATGCTTTCGTCATTCTTTCAGAACAAAATGTCGTATCTCATTTCTGAATTTCATGTCTCTCAGATGATTTCTCGTGAAGTTATGGCAAAAAATATACCTACTGCTTAAGTTTTGCACACCAGTGTATTTTACACAATTCCAACTTTAATAGATTCTTCATCAAAATATATTAAAACTTCAAATTTTTATAGTGATATTATTCATTCATAATATTATAAAGGCCTTCAGTCATAACGTAATATGTATATCTCTAATTTTCTGTTACCACTCGTAGAGTTTATGCTTTAAATTAAAGTGAAAAGAATTAATTTGCAATTAATATAATAATATTTTTTACGGAAACAAAGCATTTTTTATTATATGATTACTGATAACAGAATCACTGAGCGTTTAAACTTATGGGTACTAAAGAATATCTTTCTTAATTTATGTAATATCTCAAGAATTTGTCAACAAAATGTTCTCAGATTCATCATGAACAGATTGATTAATTAACAATGTTTAATTTTAAATGCATCAAACACTAAGAAAATAAAATCAATCGTTTAAAATAATCGGTCGAAAACAGGATTAAAAAAACTACTTATAAACGATGCACTTAAAACTATAAGCATATTCAAAAAATATATAACTAACATAAATACAATTTAATTACAAAAGCATGCAAGTAACCTAAAAATAATTTTAATCATCCGTTGATAATGGTTGTCATGTCAAGAATCAGAACACAATGCGCATGCGTGAATTTTCAACACCAGTTACGGTAACGCAAATGCGTGAATTTTTCTATGCGATTTGGGGTAACGCTATGCAGATTAGAAATTTTTATTTTCCTTCATTCTGTGTTATTTTAATTCAAAAGTACTTCAGAATGAATCTGAAAAATGGATTAATTTACAATGTTTAATTTTAAATGCATGCAACATTAAGAAAATAAACAGAATCGTTTGAAATAATCTATCGAAAAATGTTAACCCTAGCCTCATTACTGTTGGGGGAAAAAACTGAAGCCTTACTCATTTTACGGTAGCGAAAATTGATGATATTTTGGCGGGAAAGTTAGTTTTTAATTAATAATTAAAATTCTAATTAAAAATTCACAAAAAGGGACCTCAGGTGCACATTCCCGACCTCTAAATTATACATGTACAAATTTGGTAGCTGTAGGGCGAATAACCTGGCCTGTAGAGCGCCAACACACATACATTGAGCTTTATTTATAAGTATAGATGATTTAGAAAATTTTGAATCCTATTTAAAGAGCGTATAACAGTAATTCCAAATAATTTCAATATTCTAAATAAATATGAATTAGAATTATTTTGTATTTTTATTGAAAAATATATCTTACAAATAGCAATTTTTTTTTCTAAATGCATTTACATATATTTATATGGCAATGCTCCATTTCTTAAATAAAGTTGAGGGTCAAAATCAGATAGCTATTTATGTTGTTTATTGTTAAAATTTAATTTTGAGATATTAATAAACATTCATCATTTCGCAAATACTTATTAATAATTTATTTTTTTGTAATCAGAAATCCTTTCTGATTTAAAACAAAAATAAATATATTTAGGAAATAAACAAAAAAAAAGTATTTTTTTAAAGGATGCAAAATAAATTTCATATTAAAATCTTCAAATCCTAAAACAAGACTAATACCTATCCAACATAAATTTATAATTCAATTAATTATCCTTTTTCACTGAAATACAGAATAAATACAAATGAAAATGAAACAGAAATTTCTTATAATATTCATTAACAGTTGATTTTTTATTTCCATTCCTGAAATTTTTAAAGTAATGCGGCTTTGACAATCTCACAAAATAGTTTTAATTTAGAAATAATTTTCGTATGCTACTTTTCAATTGTTTTCAAACAATGCCTAACAGTTTGTAAAAAAAAAAATAATAATAATTCTGTATGGTTCTGTACAATAAATCCAATTCATCATTTTGGGGCTTAAGATAACGTTCTTTTACTGAGTGTTATCATTCCCATGATGCCATTGAAAAGATTATAAGACTAATTTAATGCCAGAATCGTCATAATTACAAATCCTATTAGTTTCATAAATTTAATTAGAATTACATTCGAATTTTTGGAAAGCTAGTTTCTCGAAGGTAGCTGGATTCTAAAAAAATTATAAACGATCTATTTGGAAACATCATTATTATTTCATTAATAAAATCAGTTTAATTAGTTCGTAAATTAAAATAAGCCTGTCCCCTTTTAGTCATTCCCATTGATAACAGTTTGTTTTGCGCATATTCGAAAATAAATACTCACGTACTACGGAGTTATTCCGTTTTCAAGGCAACACACTATACACTACTTTAATTTCCCTCGCTGTATATTTCTATTGTTTATGAAATAAATAATTAAATTCTACTTTTTTTTAAAGATCGCATATTATTGTGTCCCTTATTAATTTAAAGCATAACCTACGGTTAACTAAAACTAAAACGTGTTAACAAAAAAGTGATTTTTTAAAAAAATTCTTCTAAACGATGGCTTTAAAAGTAAGAATTAAGTTAACAAACTAATTTTAATTACATTTTAGTTGATTTTTAAGATTTCAGATATTGATTTTCCATTTGAAGCAGCGATTTTGTTTCATATAAAGTAAATTAGAACAATGAAATATAATTTTGCAAAAGCCGCCACTTCCTTCGATTTAAAATATTTTTATGAGAAAGTAAATGTCTATAATTTACGTGAATACGCAAATATTCTTTGAAAGAAACATTTAACAAGTTTTTTTTCTCGAAATTAATGTATGAAATGACCAACCATAATTTTAGTAAGGGTTATAATTATCATGGTATATAATTAATTATCCCGAAATATAAAGGATAATTGGGAACACGTGATTTCGCTTCTGATCAAAGAAATGAATTTATTTGAAGAGAATAGATTTAAAATGATGTTAAACTACTCTTTATTGCATAAGAATTTATATTTCAACTCATGCTACCTCAACAACTTTAAAATATTTTTTTTATTGGTTTTCAATAAGAAAAGTATAGGGAATATCGCATATAACCTATCATACTATTTAATATGTTTAATAAGAATTAATTTATAATTATGTTATTCAGGGAAAAATTGGGAAATGAACCTTTATATAAATGTAAATAGTTAAATAATATGAGACACGAGAGGGATATATGAAAGATTTAGAAACGTACCTTAAAATAAATAAATAGAATATAAAATTACTACTTGTCAGATTTAGAAAACATAATTCTCATTTTGAATAGAACATTTCATTTACAGTTCAACTAATTTTTACCTGTCATTTACTCTATTTAAAAAAAATCAATTCAACTGTATGATCTGGCAGTATAGCCTTTAACCAATTGTATACTACTATTAATCGCCAAAACAAATTTTTATTTAATCAAACATGTTCTCTTTAAGCCTGCATTATTCATTTGACCACCATCAACTGCATTAAATCTAAGATGGGCCAATAATGGTAATTTATTGTGGCAGTTTCAACATAAACGATCAAGATTTTCACATGTATTGAAAAAGAAATCACCCTTCAAAGATTCGAGATGTTTCTTTCTGCATTTCTACAAACTTCTTACCTTAATAGAGAGAAAATCATCATTTTCTGATTCCTCATTCAGCATCATATTTTCCTTCCTACCTTTGGATCAATTTTCTTGTTCTCTTTGCTCGATGTCAATTATAGCAAAATTAATGATAATAATGATCATTAATAATGATAACATCCAATCATTATTAATAAACAGCTTTTTTATATGAAAAATATTATATATGTATGTTATGATGGCAGATTTTTTTTTAAATTTCAGTTATTAATTTGGCATAAAATAATAAATTATTAAAAATATATGAAAAAATACAAGCTTGCATTACATTTAAAGCTTATTCTTAATTGATACTAGGTAGAAATTGACATGAGTAACTGAGAGCGTTATCTTATTTATCATAAGAAAATCTAAAATTGGAAACTAAACCTTATTCCTAACTATTACACCCGATAGATTCAAGAAATGTATAACTTAACAACTTAACGTTGCAAATAGCCTATATAAGGAATAAATAATGTCTTTTAGAAAACCTTAATTTATTTGGGTATTTTTCAATGCCGTTACAACCCAAGTGACAGGAGGCAGAAAATTTACTGAATCTAAGCGGGAAATTATCGTTTTATCCTCGAAAAATCCTTATTATCCAGTTCAGTACGGTTTCACGACTGCAGTCACTCTTATTATAGTCGCCTTGTTCCCAATTAGTGTCACTGACTTTACATATAATAATTACTTTAAACCTGAGATTAATTGGAACTTTGCTCAGATAAATCCATTTAAATTATATGTACGCTCAAATAAAGCAATAAATATGGGAAAAAATTAATAATACAAATGTAACGAAATATGGTTTTTAGACAATTTGTAAGAATTATGAATAATACGTTGTTGAATAAAGAATACAGATTAATACATCAATCATCAACTAAGACAATTACATTTTGGAAAATAGAAACATCACGCTATATCTTCAAGTTAGCAGATCTAAAACGTTTTAACTTTTTTCGGCGGAGGGGGAGAGGTTTTATAGTTTCAAGACACCTCATTTTATGGTAGTAATAAAATCTAAAAATGAATGTCTAATTTTTTTTAAAATTATAATTATTATGTCTATTGGAATTTGAGAATTTCAGTCAAATATATTAATATATATATTCGATCAAATATCAAATAAATTAAATTCTGATTTCATTCAAATTAATCAGCGTTTTTTTACCAGTTCAATGTTCCAGAAATATTGAACTTTAAATAAAATTACAACGAACCAAATTTTCTCAATTATAGTTTTCTATATAATTGTGAAGATTTACTTGGTTTACGTTTTCTTTTTTCTAACTTTAAAAAATATATATAAATGATTTTAAATGCTATTTATATTAGTATTTCCCATTATTGTATTGAAAATAAATGTAATTTCATTCTTTCAGAATATCTGAATTGTTTATTTTTCTATTATTTAAAGTTTACTTTATCTAAGATACTTTTCAGTTAGTAATTTTACTTTAAGTTCTAGTTATGTTTTCTTTATATTTTATTTTATACATGGCAATGGATTTTATAAATATTCCATTCTGATTATCTTTTCCCAATCTCTGTTATTTTAACCTTAAAAATTTTGATTCTGTCAGAGTATTTATTTCAGAGCATTTATTATGTGAGGATCTAATATTTAAATAGTAAGCATAACTGCTACCGCCATTTGTATAATTAGGTCTATATTTCATAAGAAACGTCATAATCCTAAACTTGAGTGTAAAAATACTTTAATACACTTAATATGGAGACGGAATCTTATGTGAAAAGATGTTTTATATATTAATCGAGGGATTTATATATAAAACACAATATTATATATTAACACAATATTTGACACTTCATATTTGCGATAAGTGGTTTCGGTATAACGAGCAATTTTGGAGTACTTTTTCAAAATAATACATCACATGGCATTCACATCATAAGAAAAGCCTTCTGCAGACAGGCAAAGTACTGAATATTATCAGAAAAAGCTGTTTTCACTTTGAATGTCTATCCTAAATACAAAGATGTGAAAGTCTTAAGTGGAAGAAATACGATAAAATTATGCTCTACTTCAAGTAGAAAAAATAATTACGTTTATTTTATTTGAATTCAATTTAATACTTCTAATTAACTTGATTGGATTCAATTTCTTACATTAACGTTTCTTTTAAAATGCATGCCGTAAGCACTGGGTGTGAACCTAATAGATTTGAACCGTATTCATAAAATCCAATTTAAAACATGTAATGAAATCGACTTGTTTACTAAATTACTCTATTACCTTAGTAATTTAATTAATATAAAATTACTCATTTTACCATAGGAAAAATTTAATCCTTTGAAAGAAATAAAATTATTTGTTTTCAAAAGATAATTGGAAATTGGCCAAGCTCGTTCCAATATTTGTACAAAGGTGGCTTGTTTATTTAAATATTAAATTTCAGACTTTTAATATATATCCATTTCTATAAATGGAACATATTTTAGCTCATAAGAAGTGTGTTTCCTCAAAATACTACTATTTTCAAAATGTTCCAAAACTATTTTATTGTAGGAGGATAGATGTAGATATTCGACGTTTTCTTCAATTTAACAACTATCTTATGAGAATATGCATTTTTCGTAATTTTGCATCCAATGATGCAAATGTGATTTTGGTGCCCCTTTTTGCTTCATCCTCAAATTCATCCTCATTTATCACTTCTTGTTGCCTTTATTTAAAATTTGAGGTTTCTATACCCCTTCAGAATAAGGAACAAGAAAAAAGTCATGTGAGTGAGATCAGAAGAATAAGGTAACTGTGTAAAAATCGAAATTTAATATTTAGTTAGGTGATTTTGACACTATAAATATCCTACTGGTCGGAATCTTATAATGATGTAGATTTCAAGGAATGACCTTTCAAAAATCTGATCGCACTCCAGTCGCGATTCTACTGGTCGGAATCTTATAATGATGTAGATTTCAAGGAATGACCTTTCAAAAATCTGATCGCACTCCAGTCGCGATCCAGTTGCATGTATTAAAACAAACAGGTTCGACAATCTCAACAATCGTTTTCAACTTTTTTTTTTCAAATCGTCGATGCCATTCACAAATTTGAGTTCAATTTATTGTTATTCCACTGAAAGCGGTCTTAGTGATTTTTCTGGCAACTCATAGTATTTATTATTTAAATACTGCTCGATATTTGTCACTTTTTCTTCGAAGTTTTTAAATATCTGTAATATTGAAAGGTGTATAAGTGCGTTTAGTTATATGAATTTGATTCTGACACGTCGTGAAACTATCCATTTTTTTCTGTGAAAAAGGTCAACATTTATTTAAATTCAGAAAATATTTACGAGTTTCTGGCAAATTTTGAACATATTACTACATTACAAGTGACCCACATTTATAGAAAAAAGATTTATAAATATGTATGTATTTGCATTTCTTAAGCATGATTCAAAAACTGCTGTCTAAGAAATATGACTGTTAGTATTCGATTAATTTGAAATGTTTACCAATTAGTGTCATTTCTCATTTGTTGAAGATTAGATTTAACATATTAATATTTAGGAAAATGCTATCATCAATAGTTGAGTCAAATATTAAAACCTAATTTCAAGTATTCGATAAAACGCCAAGATGTAGTTTCACTTTAAGGAAAATGTTTCTCCTGATTATAATTAAAAAAATCCAGAATTATAACTAAATCTTATTTATCATCTTATTAAAGAATACTCTTCGAAATGAAAAATTGATCTTCATAATTTATAGAACAGTTTTAACTACGAGATATTTGTAAACGAAGTATATGTATTTTTAACAATTAAATAATAATTGTATCAATAAAACGCTGGATTATAAGATACCGTATAACAAGATAACTTGTAAATTTCTGACTTCCTCTCAAAACTGTCTCATTAAACCACTAATTTGAAAATATTTCGATCAATAGTAAGTATCTATCTTTGTGCGAGTTCATTTTCTCATGAATAAAGGAAAAATGTGATTAGTTCGTGAAATATTTTTCCGAAGAAACTCTGAAGGAACGAAACATTACAAATTAAAAGATACTTAAAAATTAAATAATTTTGAAAAAATATCACAAATATCACCTTCATCGTTAAAAAATTATATTATTTATATATCATCGAATTTTTTATATCCATCGAAAATTTACCATATCTCTAAGGATTTGTCATATAGTTTTTGAAAAGTCTTCTCTGAAAATCAATTCTGATGTATAATTTATTTAAAACGTGGCATATAAGATGCACAATGTGTGTCTTGATTGTAAAAAGTGCTTTTGTGAACCAAAATGTATTATTCACAAGAAAATTTAAATGAATTTTTGATTTACAATACAAATATTTTTCACCAATTAAAGAAGTGAATAATATAAACAAAAAAAGTCATTGCAATAATAATAAATACGATATATGTATTCTCTAAAAAAATTGCACGAAGTCAGTCCAATGAGAAATAAGTAAGTAATTCGTCTGTATAGAAAGTTTTATAAAAAATGTACATTATTTTAAAACAAGTACTTGGAAATAAATAAAGCAGGAAATATTGAATTCAAATTATTATATGAGGCTATTGAGTCAGTAAAGCGATAAATCAAAATACATTTAACTTTTAACTGCGGACGTGCGATCTGCGAGACCGCTAGCAATGAATTTTCGGTCACCCCTATTCTATTTTTAGCTCAATTGAATGGATTGACCCTGTAG
>JAPMOR010085335.1:17246-39703 GCA_026543865.1 Argiope aurantia
ATTCAGTTATCTCTTCGACCGCGGTCTCTAAGACCGCATCTCCCGGTTAGTGTCCCAGTGATAAACAAGGCTTAGCAGAGTGCGCAAAGACTTGGGCACCGAAAAATCATCCAGTTTACTGATCCTCTTATGGAGCAGTGATCCAGACACTTTTAAATGAAGCAGAAAGTGATTTTAGTGATAAGGATAATTATACAGAAGAGTTTTTCGATGAAAGTAACTGATTTTGATTTGTATGTTTGTATTTAACTGATTTTGATATGTATGTTCAAACATAATTAATTTTTCTAGTGATAATGTATTTTGAAAAATTTATAAGATATATTAATATACCAAGATATATATAGAGAAAATTTATAGGTTTATTTTTATGCTAGTTCTTTACCAGTATGTTAAAAATGCCCTAGAAAACCGTGATATGAAAGTCACACAAGCTGATAAAAAAAAGGGCCAATTTTACTCATTGTCATTTTTATTTTTTATTTTTCATATAAATGTTGAATTTTACATCATATTATCTTCTATATACCTTCATATAGTGTAAAAATAAATATGATTTAAAAAGTAGAAAGTAATATGTCTTTTTAAGAATATTATTTATTGAAACATGTAATTTCAGAAGAAAATGTATGTTCCAACGCATTTACTGTTTTCAATGATAATATATTTTGAAAAATTTCTAAAACATATCTATATATCAAGAAAAATATCTGCAAAATATATTGGCATACTAATACATTCATTAGAAAATTTCATTTGTGTGTAAATAAAAAGCGGACTCATAGACCGCATCTTCCCAGTTAAGTCCTAAAATTTCACCTCCCCAGTTAAGGGTTAACCTTTTTCAGCTCTCTATTCAGACCAAAAATTTAGTATCTTGTCTTTTACCTACAAAATTGTGCCCTAGCTGATATTAGGTTATTGCGATTTAAAAGGATCTTCATAAAACATGTAATGATGAAATATCAACTTCGAAAATTTTTTGCTAAGAGAAAGATAATCATAGTGCATAAAAAGTACACGTCTGCTTGTACCTGACTCTCTAAAATGTCACCAAACTTTCCCACATGATTCCCAAGTGCATGTTTTTACAATGTCCTTTATTTCTTATTGATAATATGCATTAAATGTACATATAATGAACATTAGGCTTTGATTAGACTGATTGTAATTTCTCAGCAAAATATAAAATAATGTATTGTTATTTAAAGACGCCATAGAACCAATATATAGCAAACATATTTAATCCCAAAAAAGCCTGGATCCGTACTATTTCAGATAAACAAAATGGCATATTATATTGATTCGTGGTACTAAGATGCAAATTCCAGTAGAAAATGAATTAGTTTTGCAGCTGAATGTTTTCTTTAAAAGAGGATTGAAGGTGATAAAAGAAGAAAGGAACGCCGAATTCTTTTAAGAAGCAATGCTTCTATAATGCAATTCGAACTCTAATGAGGAAAGTCATTTAGTTGTTTTAAACTAAGCAATGAAATTCTAATTAGAGATAAATCTAAAAATAGCAATGAAAGAAAACACAAGTGCAAACATTAGTCTCTAATGAAAGTAGTTAGCCTCACAATGGAAAGAAAACACAATACTAAGCTGTGCCCATCAGTTGAATTCATTTGTCTGAAGGTTCTTTCAAACTGGACACATTCACATTTTCGGAATATTTAAATTTATGCAGTTATAATTATGTTTGCTGAATTCATGTTTATTCTGGGTCAACTTTCCAAAGTATACTAAGTAAATTTGCTTTCATGTCGTTAGTTTAATTACTTTATATTAATGTGAACCAATTCATTGATTTCTGAAATACTTCAAAATATTTTTTTTTTCTTAATTTGTGACATGATTTCCAGTTTAGTTATTTTATGTGGATATTCTGTTAAATGAACTATTATGGATATGGATTCATAATCTATAAATTTATTCTAATAATAAATCCTTTAATTTTTAAAAAAGTGCGATTATTTTATTGAAGCTGCTTATTGGAAACGAGAAATTAAAAGAAATGAATGCTGAAGTTAAATGAAAAAGCATGGTGAAATGAATAAATTATTTAATTTTCGCATTACAAAAAAAATATACTTTACCTTATTTTATATCAATATTACCTTACCTAGTATCAAGTTAGAAGAAATGAACCAGTATATTGAATTAAACATGGTGCATAACAATAATTTGAAACATTTTAGTTCGGTATAATAAAAATATTTTTTTAAAAAACAGTTAAAAATAATATTTTCCTAGAAAAAATTACTTTCCTAATTCAGTTTTTTTTTTCGTTTCGAATGTTATTTCTCTGACATCGTATATGAAATTTTAAAACTACTTTAGTGATGCACATTAATATTTTAATTTCAAAATAAAAATAATCCTGAATAAAATTTTGATTACATATATATATTCCATTATTGGAAAGAAATATTTATAAAAACGGTACCCGTTAAAATTAATAGTAGATTTTGTTTAAAAATTTAAGTTTCATTCATTCTTTTTCTATTTTCTGTAAGAATTCCTTCTGCAATTTTTTTTCGTTTCCTTTAACTTACATTCATTTTAATTGTTTCCGATTTCTTTTCTTGTTAGGGGGATTTCTTTTACTAAAATTTAAATATGGAACTTTGGAAAAAGCTTCAGCACAATGAACTTGTTAGCTTATAGTCTTGTCAGCGATAAACTTGTTATTGTAATTAAATTAGCTAAACAGATATGATTTAACAAAAGATTGCCATCCCTGCTGATCTGATTATCGGAAAACGCCACACTGTATCAACCTCAGACAGTATGGTAAAGGTGTAAAGTCCAATAAAATTTCTTGGTTCATTTAACACTTGTTTAATCCTCATAAGAGTTTTGCCATCTTCTACATATTTAGCATATTATTAAACATAAAAATAAACATTTGTATCGTTACCCTTCGGCTGACTGATTAAAATTGATGAATGTAGGATACAAAAAATATTTAAAAAGTTTTTAAAATTGTTGTGACAAAAGCAACTGGTAAGTTATTTTAAATGTCTTATCAAATATCGAACATAAATCTAAAAATCCTTAAGTAATTTTAAATTTTAGTATAAGTATTTTAAAAAAAATATTTGTAAAATCTCTGCTAACCAATGGCTGTAAAGAATAATAATTACTCTGTAATAGATAAAGAATTACTCGCCTTTGCGAATCATGGCAAAACAAGGAATGATCAAAATGCAATAACAGTAATGCGGACTAGACAAAATAAACTCTATCATAAGCAGGTAGTATTAGGTCAAAACTACTAGAAGTTGTGCCACGTCATCGGCGGTGGTAACATCACTGTTTTTAGCCTCATCATATCTGGCTTCCTCAATGTTTTTGTACCTTCAGAGGACTTCTGTGGACTGGATTATTAAACAAGTCTTTAAGATAATTTTTATATTGTCTTTTAGGGGGATGTACTAAATTTCTTCCGATTCAGAAAATACTGCTTTCCAATGGCTTAAGCGTAACTCTTACAATTTTTTAAAAAATGTTTCCTTTGAAATTGAAAGCCTATTACAATCGTAATTTTATTCGTCAAACATGAACAGTCATAACTTCATTGGCTACTTCATGGTTTTATTCATAAAATTATTTTGCACAGAGTAATAATTACTTATAGATGTTTCATGTATAGAAAAATAGACTATTTTAAGTAATTAATAATTACTTATTATATTTCATGTATACAAAAAAAGACAATTTTAATTAGTTTTGTAATATTTTAAATTCCTCTTCCGATAGATTTTTCTTTCATGATTCTAACTTATTTCATCTAAAGTTTTAATTCTGAGTAAAAATACAAAGAAGTGTGAATATTGCAATACATTTTCATTTTAATGCACTAATTGTAATTTATGATAAATTATCGATTATCTCAACTCCATTGTGAATATATTCGATAGGAATGCTGCTTTAAAAAAGAATTCAACTATAAATTCAAATCATAATCCATCTGTAAAAAATATATTTCACAATTTTTTGAAAAGTAATGGGGCTCTCCATAGAAAACGGTCAAGCAGTTTAAAACATTTATTAAATTTAAAGTGTAAGATTTTTATGACGCGATTAATAGACATGGAATTAGATCATCAGCGGCAACTATATAATAAAAATAAATAAATAAGAATTAAATTTATGCAAACAATTTTATATAACAACCAATATTTAAGATGTATTTATAAAGAAACGAATATCAAAACGAATTGTCATATTCGGCGAAATAAGGGAGATTCGTGTCACAGTGCTGTGCGCTCACTCATTTCTTCTTAGAATACAGAAGAGACTTTAAATAACAGAGGTTTTAATTGCTGAATGTCATCTATGCAGTGCCAGGAAATTGAAATATGTAATGAGACGAGAAGTGTCATCTATACAGTTACAATGCAATAAAAAACACACAAAACGATACACAAATTTATATATTATGAAAATATGTATAAAGACACGGAATACAAATCTTTATGGTAACCGAAAGTACTTTCAGTAGATTAAGTTGTAGAAAAGTCGAAAATATTGTTTATAAATTCCCTTTCATATATCTGGCAGTCAAAAATCTTATTTCAAAAATATATTTTATAGGTTTTTCCTGATTTTCAAATTATATGTGAAACTATAATTAGCATTTTAAACTTCATTATAAATAGCTACATTTCATTTATAATAAAGGATAGACATATTGCTTCTCAAGTCATTTTATTTATACATAAACAGTATTGGATTTCAGCAAAACTCTACATCAGTGATTATTAATATAGTACAACTCCGATTTTCCATTAGTTGTTAGTCAGTCTAATAGGGTTACTAAAATAGAAGCTCTTTTAATAAGGTTACTTCATTTATTACTCTTAAATAACTCAGGACAGGCACTGAAATTCGATTTCACTAAAGGCACTTTTCGTTGCAAGACGTTATTAGCGAATAAACTAATAATGTTCTTGAATTGCTGTTCAGTATCTTTCAAGAAAAGGAGTCAACTCAATGTTTGTATGACACATTCATTTAAATTATTAAAATGCATAGTTACTAATAAGACGAGGATTTTCAAAACTGTATTGAATTTTATTTATAGTATTGTTGCTTGTTAAACATAATTCAATAATAAATAAGTACTATAATTTAATATCGATTTTCAGAATGAAATAATTTTAGATTGGTAAAATGGATTGGGTTTTTAGTTTATAAATGTGTATTTACTCTGAAGAAAAGTGTAGTTTCGTATTTTGAGCAATATGTAGAACCTCCCCATATGAACATTTTATCAATAATAATTTTTAATTTATCAAACCATTAAATCATACAATTTCTTAATCATTTTGCTTAGCTGTAAAAGAACTGATAACACAGTTCTTTCTTAAAAGAAAATATCTTCAAGTTATGTATTTTATATCTTCAAAGTTCAGAAATAGTATGGAAATTTAAAATGCTGTTAAAATGTAAAAATTGTGAGAAGTTTTATCATGTTACTATAGCCCTTTTCTTAGATAATTTCAGGTTTTAAAAATTATGCTTATTTGGTTTCGATAAAGATAAATAGATTTAAAACAAATTCTACATTAAATGCATCAAAACTAGTTTGCTGAAGCACACATGTGCTCATGATCATACTCATAAAAATATTTATATCTGGAATACCAAATCATAAATAAAAGTTTGAAGATTTGCCTGTCTTCCATATGTAGAATGGTAAGGAATTGAATAGTATTTCCAAAGTTCTTTACTGAGTTCTATATTCTTAATGAAATTAGTTTCTATCAAAATATTGTTCTATACGAATTAATATAATAATTTATATTAACATTAACAGTATAGAATTTTAGTTAATATTTGAGCTACTTACTAAAACATGCGAAGCAAAATTTTACTCTTCAAAAATTTATAAAATTCCAGAAAAGGGACTACAATGAAACCCCCTAAAGAAAGACAGGAAATAATACCTAACCGTTTGAAGCATTAAGGGTGTTTTAAGTGTATTTGAGGAAATAAGCAAAAATAAATAAATAAATAAAATGATGATTAGTTTGAAAAAAAAAAGAAAAACAATTTTTTAATCCTTTTTATTTTTATTTCACTTAAAAATGAATGAAATAAAAAACGGAATGAAAGATAAATAGCGATTCATCCCATTAGGAAATGCTCGATCTCTTTCAAATTTTTTTTAATTAATGTTAATACAAGACATCTATTTAAGCATCTTAAACTTCCATAAACACAGTTAATATTCCTATCAAAGCATTATATACAATAGTATTTTATAGATATTTCCCTAAAAGATATATAATGCCGCATTGAAGAAAGACAGTCGAATCTCCATGGCCGAATGGTCATGACACTGATCTCGTGATCAAGAGACCTGGCTTCGAATCCCGCTAGAGACAATGCGATTAATAGTATATGTAAATACTTAATTCCATGATTTTACGTTTTCTTTTATTTCATGTTCCAGAAGATACTGGACATTTCTTTAGTTTACCAGACAAGTGTTCTGGACTTTTCTTACTGTCTCCAGAAGAACATTCTGGAACTTTCTCTGCTTGTATAAAAGCAGAAGATTTGTCAGTTACTATGTTCTGAGTTCAGTTAATAAATTGGTTTAGTTCTACCTCTTGTGTGTGTCATTTAGTTCTATACTATAGTTCCACGTGACAATATGATATTAAATTTTACTGTATAATTTCTTTATTTTAATACAGAGAGTATGTTTTTTTTTTTTTGTGTAGTAGTTCATTTTTCTTTTCTTTTTGTAGTCCAAAGTCGAAAAATACATATAATTATATCTAAATGAGTGATTGGAAACTATAGTACTACTACTTGATCTATTGACTATGTGTATCCAAAAGTGTATATTTTTATTTCACTCAATGTCTATTCTCAGTTCCAAGAAAATAATAGTTAAAAATCAATTTCTAAATTATTTTAACGATTCAAAGAAGATGGAAGTAGTCCGTTTGCTATTACAATAATTTAAAAAAGATTATAAACATGTTAACTTTACATTCTAACAACGGCTGGAAGTTTGTTTAAGCATATTTCTGCCATAATGCTTTGACTTGTTCATATATTAATCGTTCAGAATACTATTCAAATAGTTAAACTTGCATTATGCGACTAAATCTATAATCTGTTTATACTCTAATAGAATTCTGAATATTTCATAAAGGTGGAGTCCCCAAATTAAAACTGCTAGAATTATGCATCATTCTATTTTGAATAGGAATTCATGTATTGCGTTTGATTGAATATTTATATGAATATTATTTTGGAACAATGAATATCTATCATTTAGTAAATTAATAATTTAATGCTACTGGAAAGCCTCAAAAATTAAAAATATATCGGATGTAAGCAATTTCCCAAAATAATAATTAATTCGTTTAACTACTGGTAAATATCATATTTTCATGTCAAATTTAACTAAGCATATTCACTCAAGCATTTATGCCAATGAATTCAGAAAAAGATATTTTAAATTCATTCACTGTGTATTGAAGATGCATGACAAAAATCATGATGTTTATATTTATTTAAAAAAAATTGTTCAATAAAAGCGAAACAAATTAAAAATTGCTTTATAATTTTTACTAAATGCCTTTTTTATCATGAATTTTGTAATTTTTATGCTAGTAGCCTTTTATCTTTGCAGTAGCATTCCTATATATTATTTGATATAAAAAATGTGATTAAAATAATGGATTTAAGAGATAAAATTAATAAATAAAATCTTAGATAAATGCGCAATCGAAGGCATTATTTCTACAATAATCTACAATATTATTTTATAAATAAAATCTTAGATAAATGCGCAATCGAAGGTATTATTTCTACAATAATCTACAATATTATTATTATTCAAAATTTCAAGGTTATCTTGGCATTTCGGATATTTCTACTTTGAGATATTTTCTCTACAATGCCCACAGATGGGAAGCAACTCGATTGTAGCATTACGTCAACAAAATGCCAAGTTTGTTATAAAATTATATAACTCACTTTAGTAGTCAAGTGAAAGTGTCGGATCTCGGCGTCATCCTTTTCAAACAGTGATCTTAAAGTTTCCTTTTATTAAAACAATTTTATGACAGGTACTAGCAATGTTCCAATCATTTAAACAAGCTGTAAATAAAGAAATTAAAATTCATCTAATTAAAATAAATCAGCATTAACATTTTCTAGAAAACTTTATTTAGATAACAAGTTATTACATTTTTGTTTAAATAATGTCAAAGCCCTTGGTAATTTAAGTAATATTTTTAAATTTAGAATTATTATTCCCAAAAAATACTGTTTAAAAATATTGGACAGTGCCATTGTTCTAGAATATTGTTTTAGTAGCAAGTACAATGTTTGTTTATACGCATGTTTTAAGATTAAAAAATAAAAATATGAATATATCTTGTATGTGAAACAGATTTAGTTTTTTTTCCACTGAATTCTTAGGAAACATTTCAATAGTCGAAATAATATTTCCTGCTGTTGTTTACAAAAGATAAGAAAATTACTTTAATGTATCATCGGTAGTTCGTTCAATGTGAGGTAAAGTCTTACACCTCAAAACAGTTTTTAAAAATAATATATTTTTTTTAATAAACTAATATTTCTTATACCTTAGGTAAAATTCAAATTTGTATGATTCGCACTCTATTATAATTAACTATTTAGCAAATGTTCTGACGTTTTTATTTTTGATGGTATCTAATTTAAAAAGTACGTAATTTCTTTGTGAGTGTCCAAAAGCCTAACACTATATTGTAAATATACAATTAATAAAGTGAAATAAATAATAATTTTTTTAACAAAAACGTAAAAATATTTATTTTAAAATTTTATTAAGAAACACATACATGATATTTTAATATCGTTGGTGCCATTGATATTTTTATCAACCTAAAATAGGTTGATATTTGTTAGTTCATTTAAATTAGCACATTTTATTTATTTTGATTTTTAATTTTTCCTAAAGGAAATCATTTAACACATAAGAAAAGGCTTACTTTTAATAATTTGGATAAATCAATACGTTTTTAAAAGCAAAATCTAAATTTTGTGCAAGTTATTTTGGAATTTATTATATCCTGAGTAATATTATATTTTACTTCAAAACTGCAACATTTTTGTGCGTGTTTGAAAAAAGTAATGTAAAGCACTGTCTGGGCTTGGGATTAACTGCACAATAAAGTTAAACTTTCATTCGTATAAAACCATGTTTGTACATTTCTATTAATCAAAAAAAATGCAAAAAAAAATCAAGATGATAATAAAACAATTACTTGCCATAAGGCAACTTTTAATTTTTCTTAACAGCAACAGTAAAAAATCTAACCACAATTATTTGGTTTAAACTAAAAATTAATTTAAATTATTATTTAACTATATTTTTGGCAACTTGACTGACCTAAATTGCTCAGCTTCATTAAGTCATTTAATTCTCGCACATTAAAAAATAAAAAAAATAAATAATAAGATGTAATTATTTTTAAGAAATATTTGGAAAAAATTCGATTTTCGTGGTAATTTTCGATATTTCCTGACTATTACCTGATATTTCCTGACTTCCTGATATTCTTTACCTGACTATTACCTGATCAGATACGTTACTATTTTAGCTCTATCTCTCTATCAGATATTATCTTTTAAATATCTTTTTACCTTATCAGATAATGTATATAACATTTTAATAAATTTTACATGAATTAATTGCTCATCATTAACTTTTCCATTATTTAATAACCAGGAATTGGCTTCTACGAATTTATTTCTGATTTTTTACGATTGGTTATTTTATTTGATAGAATTTTATAAATTAGCTTTTATTTTCAATTTTCTGTTATTTCTTTCTATTTTAAACCATAGATAAGAATATATTTAGAAATAATATGCCAATTTTTCACTCATGTTGGCACTTCATATATAAATCTTGTAAAATTTAGAAGCTAATTTACTTATCAAAGTGATTCTTTTCTTACCTTTTTAAATATTCAGATACTGAAATGAGCTATTTATTAAATAAATAATTTATCAACACATTACAACCATTTTCCATTTGTAAAATTCTTACATATCATGATTTAAAATCATTAAAAATATTTTTCGCCCTTGAGTGCCACTTATATTATAGTGTTAATTATCAGACGTTTTAATGACAACCATTAAAAAATGTCAGAAAAACTGAAATTAATTTTTCAAAATCTCGTTAACAAGCTGCATCATGTAAATGTCATCCTCTTCAACATAAGTGTAGCTTCCATTAAAAAATATTCTGTTCCTAATGCATTTATTTTTGAATCGGTTAAAAACTTTTCTCATTATTTTTACGTATTACGGGGGACATTTGTTTTGATTGTTCTTTGAATGTCGAATTTAAAAAGAACACATTTCGAAGGAAAATTTAATTTAGATTCTCATTTAGAAGTAAACAAATACTCATTTGAACTAATTAATTTTAAGCGAAAAAATAGATTCTTTTTCTTTCATTTACAATGCTCTTTCTTTACTTTTATTTATGAATTTCTAATTAACCTTTTTTTACAGATTTTTAAATTAAGGAAATAGAAGAAAAACATCTTTTTATACCTTGTTTTTAATTATGGTAATTGAACACAGAAAGGATTTTATAACATACGCATTTAATTTTATTTTGCACTGAATAAATGGTCTACAAAATTAATCGATCTGCAATCAATCCTTCTATGAATTGCTAGATTACTAAAAAATAATTAAATTTTGTTAATGATTTAAAGACTATTTTTGTTATCGAAAATCAACGAATATATGAACAGTCATATATACAATTTTTTAATGTCTATAAACAAGAATATTTCAATATTTAAACTTATATAACTTCAAATAATAATATATTATTCAATTGGAAGGTTACATCTAAATAACTTCCTCCAAAAAAAAAAAAAAAAAAAATAGGAATCCTTAAATTTTCTTCAACCTCAAACTCTCTAAATTGCATCAAAATTACGTAATGTAATGTCGAAAGAGATCGAATTCATTGTAATAAAAAAAACACTTCTTACGTAACTTAATCAATTATACACTAAGAATAAATTTTATTTGCATTTCTTTAAAAGGCAATATTTGGCGCAGCGATTTCTGTTTTATATAAAACGATTGATTCATATGTCTGGTTACGAGTTCGAAAACCATTTCCACAAAATTCCACCGTCAATGTGGACACGATTAATCTCACTTCGAGGGTCAAATTCCTTCTCTTCTGGTGTGTTGCGGAAGTTAGCAGAGGCGATGACAATTCAAGCACCGCCCTCTTCAGTTCACGCTCCTCCCACAATAATACTCGCATCGTTTCCAAACGATATTTAATATAACTAGTATAATCTGAATAATTTAATTTTATTTTAAATGCATGATACATAAATGAGATAACAAATATATTATTACATTAATTCTTCATTTAGTTTTTTTTTTTTTTTTCAATCGGAACACAATCCTTACTTTGTAGCTTGGAAATAGAACAATTTATAGGAAAAAATAAATTAAAAATTGTACTTTTTCGTTCATGCTAGAAGATATACAAAATAAGTAAGAAAAAGCATTTTTTTTTTGGGGGGGGGTTGGGCATTTAAACATTGTTTCTTAAATAGATAAAAAATAAAAACTTTTATTGCAGATAAAATAAGTTATTTTTTCCCCCATCAGAGCAATGTGGAATCAGTTCTAAACATTATTTTACTGAAGTTAATCAGTAATAACATTTTCTTTATAATGTATTTTTAAAAAGTCGTCTTTTCCTCTAATTTTTCGCTGTTTCATGTTTGAATAGGTATGAATTGGGTAGAGTTAACTTCCACCGCTTAGTTAAAATTATGCTGCAAATATAGATTTAATTACTAAAATTTATAAGAGATCAATTTTTTACTAAGCATACTAAAATATACCGCAGCATGAAGGAAACTATCTAACTGGGCTGTTTATAAGCGTAAGTACGCAGTAAAAATTCATAATTAATTAATAAACTTTTCGGTTTTATTTATTCGGTTACATACATTTTAATAATGGAATTAAAATTAATATTTTAAGAAAATTGCATACAGCATATTAGCAATCACATAATATACGATATATTCATTCAAACAAATTCATTTACATATGTAACCAAATAAGTATCCAAAATTATTAGCATTAGGTAATTAAAACCTATAATTGAAACAATCTAAAATTAAAAATAATTTGGAAACGAAATTATTTTATTTGGTTTAATTTTGATACTTTTTTTCCTATTTACTTGGTTTTTATTACTATATATATATATGTAATGATATTTTAACTCTAATTTCAATTTAATTAATTTTCAAAATTTTATCTTAATTTAGCCCATAGTAACTTTATTCTAAAATATTCTCTTATTTCGTGATCCAATTCCACTATCTCTACTTAATTAATTCAAGAGAAGCTTTGTTGAATTGCAGAGTCAGCTAAAAGTCTAACTTTCACACGCTCGGCGTGAAGGGGTAAAAAACTGTCCAGTAAACACATTCTTTTTAAAAGATCCCTGTGTTTCCCTTACATGTGATTGACATGCGTCAGAAATCCCTATCAGAATCTTATTAATATATCAGCACTATAAAATAATATTTTCCCTATCCATATCTCATGTTATATAAGAGGAGGGATAATTTATTTCTCGCTTTCTTCCCCACTTCTGTTTTTGCAGCGCACTGTGCGGAGGCGCAATGTCCGCGCGTTTGCTTGTAGATAATAATGCTTTCCCGATGGATATTAAAATTAATTTAAAAATGTAAAAAAGTCTCCTCACTGTCTTCAAATTGCATTTCTGCTTCACAACAAATAATGTTACATATATATATATTATTTTATATTATATATATTAGATAATTCTATATATATATATACACTGGTGTGCAAAACATAAGCAACAGGTATGTTTTTTGCCATAACTTCACGAGAAATCATCTGAGAGACATGAAATTCAGAAATGAGATACAGCATTTTGTTCTGAAAGAATGACGAAAGCATAGTTGCGCAGAAATGAATACAATGCATACAGTATGGAATCAAACAAAAAAAGGCTTTTTTGAACTCATAGTATCGTTACACATGATTGTCTGTCCAAGAGGAAGAACAGCAAGCAGATGTTCCTTAGTATGGGATATGCCCTCCCCTTACTGCAATGGTTGCTTCGCACCGTCTCCCCATACTTAGAACCAGATTGTCCAACAGTTCTTGAGGTAAGAGTGCCCATTCCTCAATCAGCATCTGTTTAAGTTGTCGGGTGTTCCCAGGAGGATGTAATCGTGCCGCAAGGCGTCTACCCAATGCATCCCACACATGTTCTATCGGATATGAAACAGGGAAGGGCGCCGGCCAATCCATTCGAGTGATATGTTCACTTTCCAGGAGCTCCTCAACAGCATGAGTCCTGTGTTGCCGTGCATTGTCATCCATAAAAACGAAGTCTGATTCAATGGCACCTCGGAACAGACGCACATGGGGAAGGATCACCTCCTGACAATAGCGATCTCCAATTACAGAATCTCTGTCGAAAAAGTGGAGCTCAGTCCGCCCGTTCATCATACTGCCTCCCCAGAACTCCAGGACCACCGAAACGGTCTCCTTCCGTGATGTTACTGGGATGAAACCGTGTCCCGACCTCTCTCCAAATAAACTGGCGTTGGGAATCGCTTGTGGTACTAAAACGACTCTCATCTGTAAAGAGGACACGACTCCATTGATGAGATGTCCAGTTTTTGTGCTCCTTGCACCACTCTAAACGGTGCCGCCGGTGGGAAACTGTCAAAGGGATGCAGCGTTAAGGACGGAGGGCGAATAGGCCACCTTTGTGAAGGCGTTTGGACACAGTAAAACGTGACACTTGTCGCCCCGTTGCTGCACACACTTGCTGAGCAATGGCGCTTGCTGACTGGTTTCGGGTTCTTTTCGTCTGCAGGACGATATATCGGGCATCCACTGCAGTTCTTTTCCTGGGGCGGCCACCACCAACCTTTCTCACAGCTGTACCTGTGGTTTGGAAGGCTTTCCAAGCGCGCGAAACGACACTTTTGTTGATTCCAAACTCTTCAGCTACACTGGTCACACTACTCCACTCCTCCAGCTTTCCGATCATTCTTCCACGTGTGAAATCGTCCAGTTGATTTCTGCTAGCCATATTTCGCGAATTAACTCACTTGCAGTTGCAGCGAATGTCTTTAATTGCGTCTCCGTCCTTCCTTTTATTGTAGTGTTGAGCTGCGCGCGCCTTCCGCACGTGTTTTGCGTACGCTCACGTCGCCTGTGACGTTTTGTTCCTGATATTTGCATACGCATGACCTTTCTCTTGAATTACGTGTTCATTGTGCTGAGCGCAAGAACTTTTCTGCAATTTCATGGCTATCTGCTTAAAATTTGCATTGTTGCTTAAGTTTTGCACACCAGTGTATATACTCTATTAGAGAAACGAGTTTACTCAAATATATAATAATACGTAAGTTTCTCACTCAGTTCCCTGATTTTTTACTTCTTTGATCATTTACTTCTGCTTCACAATGAAATAAGTTATTTATATTTATAGAATTTTGTGCTTCGATCAAATAATTAAAAATGAGAGAAGAAACAGGGATCTTGTTTTTTTAACACCACTTGTCAATTATTTCATAATTTTTTTTAATAAATCGATAAAAATTGCAAACTAGGAATATATATATATAAATTTATATATATATATATTATTTATGATCTAAAATATATGGTGGATATTCAAAAAAAATCGTAAAATGATGCAAGCAGGAAAAACATGTATTGAAAGAACATCTCGTTACGCATTTGGCATAAATTGTACTGATAAAGCAAAAAATCTTGTAATTATTTAAAGAGGTAAAAGATATATTGAAATATTTATTAGTATCCAATTCATACGTTACTAATACTGTGTCTGCAAGACAATTCCATGTAAAAAATATTTAATATTTCAGTAAAATATTCGCTCCCGTTATTAATTTCCAAAGCTTTATCTTAATTTATTCCATAGTAATTTCACTCTCTTATTTCCTGATCCAATTCCACTTTCTGTTTAATTAATTCAACTGAAGCTTGGTAAAATTTACTCCGCCATCAGTTGCCCTTGCCAAGGTGAACAAGTGTATTCAATTGACACGTGGCCGGAAATCCCATGTTATATAAGACTAGTGATCATTTGTTTCGACCCCTTCTTAATTCTGCTTTTGTTCCGCACTGCTGTGGACGTGTTTTGACCTCGCCTGCTTGTGAATAAATTGCCTTCCCGGGATGGATTAAAATTTAAATAATTTAAAAATTTTAAAAGTCTCTTCAATATCTTCAACAAAATAAGCCTATATATATATATATATATACACTTACTTCCAACAATATATTGTGTGATATATTAAATTTGATTTCGTTTTTAGGTATTATGTTTGTTTATCAAATGCGCCATAGTAAAAATGTCACGAAATGTGGAGATGCATTTTCATTTCATTTCATATATATTTTTGAAAAAAATATTTATCTATTTCAAAACTTAGATCAATATTTTTGTGTGATGCCTGCAAATAACAATGCGCAAATCACAATTCTTCAAACGAGAAAAAAAAAAGTCTCGTTTTAAAGTGCTTAATTGCTTGAAAAATTCGAGGCTTTGAATACGAGGATTAAAATACAAGAATTTACAATGTTTTAAATAACATTTACTGTATTATAGAATTATATTACGTATTTTTGTGTCAAATTTTCTTTTTGCTAAAATAAATTTTATATGAAATTGCAACCATGGCTTTCTAGATTGTGCTGTAGTAAATATGTCTTCTCAAATTTGTTGGAAGTTTAGCCCTTAATTCTCAAAATAGATGCGATATAGATAAAGATTGATTAACAATCAAAATTTTTATTGTGAATTTAAGTATATTCTTCTTACATACAGTTTCGAATTGCGGCATTTTTAGATTGAAAGATTACAGTCAAATTTAGTTTATGAAATTTTAATTTAAAATATAGTTTAAATTTCGTTGACGAATCTTCCCCTTCAGTAGACTAAGTTGATTTATAAGTGGCATATTAAAATAATCTTCTTTATAAACCAAATTAAAATATTTAATTTTTTCACGTTGTCTAATCAAGGAAACATATTTACATTTCCGTTTAGAAACCAGCTATTTCGTAAAGCAAAATTATATATCCAAGGTTTTTTATTTTACAATTCAAATTGTTTATATCCTTACATTTTCTTACCATAAAATCCTAGATAATATCTGTTGAAATATACTTTTTTTAAGCAAATCTTTAATTTATTAAAATAACGTTTTTCTAATTCGAAGTAAAATACATTTAATGTAAAAAATATCTCTAGGTCTAAGTATATATCAAAGTTTTAAAGGCATGCGGTTTCAGAGCTAAACTAATTTCATTCCTTCGCATTTATCTTTGGAATTAAATTTTCCCCTTGAATTTTCTTAAAATAAATGAGCAGCATTAATACGTATCGAATTTCCGTTTTATGCAAGTTATACTAATTGTTGAAAGGAAACTGAAATTTCCTTTCTTTCGAATTCGGGGTGACAGTGATTTAATTACCAGAGCAATCCACGAAACCGATCGGACACTTGTGTTTTAGCGCCAACCATTTCCACCAGAACCAAAGGAAATATGACCGAACCAGAACTGCAACAGCATCCCATCACATGACCTCCAGGAGTCTTCAGTACCACGTGACGGTCGGAGAGCAGGGCGCAGTGCCCGATCCTGGGGCGCTTTACAGAGGCGCTGCCGTCGCCCCAGCCATCCAGTCGCTTAGATACACTGCTCTTTCCTGCCGCTCACCATCTATTTGCTCTCTGTTTTGAAGTTGGAGGAAAACTTCTTCTTTTATTCTTATTCGGGACTTGTCACTTTCGACAGCCGCCTTGCACGATCATAATTGATTTATGGTTGATCCAGAGAGATGATTGCATTTCTCTGAGATGAGTGAAGAGGTTTGATGATTGCCATTCTGCGTGGATTGTTTGGCATGTTTGATGAACAGCGCGTAAAACAGTAAGAGAATGAATGTTCCATTGGCGTAAAGGGATACTACTTTTCCACAGAATGCTCTGTAAACTTTTTTTAATGTTCAAGTAAATACAGTGAACATTTTATAATAAAGCTGGAATCCTTGGAGGAAAGATATTATAAATAAATACCTAAAGAATCGCTTTAAAAACTTGTTGAAGAAGTTTTAAATAATGGAAATCTATCTTACGCTTCAGTGGAAAGTGGGCAAAGAAACTGTTCATGATTATTTTAAATTTATGAAATGCTATTTATGTCATTAATTCATTTGTGGAAATTGCAGTGAGAGTTATAAGTCTCTTAAACAGTATTACTTTAAGAGCTGTTTCGGTCATACTGAATTTGTATAACTTTTCTAATACAACTAGTGTGCATTTCTTGAAACAAACTCAAAATGAAAAATAACCGATTAGATTGTTTGAACGGCTATTCCTTAAGAATGATAAACAGACAGCGTTTCTCTAACATGTTTATAACAATTTTTGGGATTATAGTTCTCAACATCGTCGCAAAGCAAGTCGAATCATCCACTGGTAAGTATATTTATGATCGTTGTATAGAATGCCATTTATTAATATGTTACTATGGAAAATAGAATATTTATTAGAATTTAGTTTTTTCAAAGTAATAAAAATTTGATTTTTTTTTTGTATTTCTTTTAAAATGTACTTTTCTCTGATTGTATGAAATTCTTTTAGTGATTTCATGTGTTGTCTATCCAGACACATATTATTAAAACGATATTTTTCATGTCCTTTACAAAAAAATAAAAAATAAAAAGTAAAAAAAAATAAACATATGAATAATGCAGAAAAATCTACCATTTCACGTACAATAATTTACTAGAAGAAATAAAAAGAAATGTTTTATTTATGTTTTAATATTTTCAATCAAATCATTTTAAAAGCAATATTCTGATCGAAAAGGTAATTTGGTACCCGTTGGCAAATAAAATAAATTATTCTAAATATTAATTAAGATTACTCTTGGGAAATTAAAAGATATAAAGCAAAAAAAATCGACTTGGAAATAGTGAAGCGTTTGAAAATATTCTGCTTATTTAAAAATTGAGATTTTTATAAATCTCTGTGAGAAATTATATGAAATAATTAATAAACAATGAATGTTTTACTGATAATAGTATAGAATAAATAGTACTAATAATAATATCATAATAATAATAATAATATCATAATAATAAATGAGTAATAAAATATAATAATAATAATCAATAACAATAATAATAAATGATATTAATAATAATAAATATAATTATTAAAAATAATAATAGAATTCACATGGACACGAATTTGTAAAGAAATAGTTTTCAATATCATCGTTTATTTTCTTCTGAAAAAGAAAAAAAATAATTTACAATTCATTAAGAATCGAAGAAATTATTCCTAAAAAAGGAATTCAAATACTTTAAAAATAAATTTAGTACCTTTCTTTAAAAATAACTAATGATATCTTTAAACAAATTACAAGGGGAAATCAAGAAAAATTAATATTTCCCAAAGCATTTAGCTATATAATTTATATTAAGCTATATTATTGGATGCTAAATTATTTTTCATTAACGCTTAACGTATCAGTTCAGCAATATTATTTCACCTTGAAAGTAAAACAATAATTAATTAAACCTGTTATATTTTACAATACTTCAATAGGACTGGTTTCTTGTAATGTGAAACGTATGAAGACTGCTTGATTCTAGGAATTTAAACATCAAGAAACGGTGGTCATTATGTGAAATAAAAAAAAATGATATAAATTATTAATCTTATAAAATAATTATTTTTAATTGAAGGAAACACTAATATCTACATGCATAAATATAACAAAAATCTATTAAAGCAAATAGATTTTATTGTATTTCAGCTTAAAACGAATTTTTTTCCCAAGTAACGGTCTATAAAATAGTAATTTGGAATTAATAAAAATTCAGTTCCAATATATTGCCTGAAAGTCTGCATTTTCAGTATATCATACATATTTGTGAAGAAGTTTTATTTTGACGAAATTAGATAATATTTATTTTTTCTATTATCTATAAAAAATATTTTTTAATTGTTTCTTCCAGATGTAAAACAAGAACCAAGGCTTAGTATTAAATAAGAAAAGCAATTCGAAAATTCGCTAAAAACTGTATTTTTATGCTTTGAATTTAATGCCGATTATTATTAAATTTAATTAATGCTAATTTAATGCTGCTTATATATTCTTATTATTTCTTAATGCTGTTTGATATTTGACGAATTATCATACGAAATAGAAAAAAAAGCATACAAATATACGTGAAGATGATTTATATATTTCAATTTTAACTGTGTTTCAAATTAAGTAAAAGAAGGCTCATTTGGAAAAAGAAAAAAAAAGTAAAGAATCTTTCATATTGAGATAAATAATAAGCATTTGGACTTAAAAACGCATTGTAAACAAGTATAGTATATATTCCAACAAGTATAGTATAAACTAACAAGTATAGTATAAACTAACAAGTATAGTATATACTCGCTTTAATCCTAGATATTATGTTATTATTTTAACTTATTTTATTATTAATTTTTTAAAAAATTATTATTAAGAATCAATGCAATTTTTTCTGCTGGTCTACATTTATTCAACATACTTACGTGCTTATGTAGCGTAGAGAAAACAATAATATACTATGAAATAATCCCATACTATTATTAAAAATAAATGAATCTTCTACTGTTCTATTATTTCGTATAGAATAAATTAAAATTTCACATAAAAATTTCTGCATAATTTTTAGTTTGCATTTTCGTAACTTCTATAAGTTCAGCATAAATTTTTAAATTTCTAAAAAAATATATTAATTTCATTATAAATTAATATTTTAATAATATTTATTTAGAATTTAAAATAATTTAAAAAAATCTTGAAAAAGAACAATCCATTTATTAATTAGCGATGCGTTACTACTTTTCTGCAAATCTGAGAGCACAGAGCTTTGTTGAAATTTTTAATTAAAAATTTCCAAGGTAAAAGTGGTAAGGGAATAAAATTCATCTTATACAAAAATACCAATTATTTCAGAATTATTTTCTGATTTATATTTAGTATAAGTTTATAGAAAAGTTTCAATATTCTGAGTAATCCATTAAAGTAGTAAATGTAAAAAAAAAGAAAAAAAAAAGGAAAAAAAATTAATACGTCTTCTAAAAGCATTAAGTTTCGAAAGACAATTCAGAATTAACACCAGCTGTATTTGAATGCTTGCACTGATTTAAATTCTATTCTTACATAAGATAACTTTATGAGAATTTGAAAATTAAGGCATACTTAGAGTACGAATTACGTTATAACAGTAGCTGACAGTTAATACAGCAAGCATATTTAAGGCGGGAATTAGTCCAGAAGCAGAAGCCCGTTCCACTTGATTTACATACTCAGAGAACCATATAATCGCATTTGTTGCAGATAACATAATGGCAGTGTAAACACGTTTGTGGAAGCAATTTTGCATATCTAGAGGCATTGCGTTCCAGTTACGCACATTGGAAGGAAATATGCAATAATCTCTTTTATTTCCCTTGTGGCAGCTGCTTTGGAAGATTATAGTTAAAACAGCACAGAATACTCTAGAGAAGGTACATTCTGTTTGAATTCATTTTTTAAATAAAGTAAGAATTTTTTTACTGCAGTGTTTTGTTGCACGATTGATCCTTGAATTAATTTTTGGCTAATTTCTGAAGAAATCAAATTACATAAAATCTTAAACAAAATTATTTATTAAAATCATTATCGTTCATAGAATATCAAATATAACAAACGCAAAAAGTCTTTTTATTTTTAATTTAAAAAAGTAATTACGTTATCCGATTATAAAAGAAAATAATTCTAAATTTTGTAGTGGTTCTAGAAATTTCTTAAATGCATTAAATTATGCGGAAAATATTTTATTTTATCTGATCCTTCTAAAAAAGTTTGTAACATCAGGAATGGTTTGAGAAATTTTATTCAATCTTTTATAATAATACGCACCTTAAATGTAAATTAAACATTTTACAAGTATGAGGAAAATTGACCACTTCTTTTATTTGCAAAATATCTTTATATAATGCGGATTTCATTTACATCGAATTCAGTGAAAGGAAAAATGTACTTTTTTTTTCTGTTACTTCATTTCACTTTAAAAATATATCTTTAACCACTTAACTGCGGAATTTATTTTCTAAAGTCACTTGTATACGTGATGACGCATATACGCATTGAAGACAATACAAATGTTGCATAGTAAAGTTGTAAAAAATAATATTAAAACGTGTAAGATTTCATTTTTATTGTATAAAAATATAGCATAATATTTTATAGATATTTATTTTTTATCGGATAAAATAGCACATCAACTGTGCCACAGCGAAGGTTTGAGTTGATGTGTATATATGTCAAACGCCCCTAAGTGGCTAATTTTTTTTAACTCGAATTTTAATTTTTTATTCATTTTAACTTTTTTACAATGTTAACTACGAAGCTCAATTTTTCTTATCTCAGAAATGCTTAAAAATGTTACCCATTTTCATAGATAGCACAGTTATAGCATTAATACAAATAAAACTTGATCAGAATCTTTCAATTATACAGATATTCTTGCATGTATTTCAGCATTTGAAATTCTTACATGCTATGAGATTGTTGGCACATAGATAAAAATGTAGCATCAACTTCGAAGGTTCAATCGACAGTAAAAATCCGCTTATTTTAATTGGCGGAATGATTCTTCTGAGCAGATTAAACATTTCTTCAGCAATTTATTTTGTTTGGCGAAAAGGCTAATATGGGAAAGCTGAGGTGACAAGACTGGAATTAGTGAAAAGCATTCCTTGGTTGTACTTTAATCAATTACTGCGTGGATCAAAATGACAGATTTCAATTCTCTTTATTATAAATATACTAAACTTATCACTTGAAGGAAAATGAATGTGTTTCTCCATTTTCGATTTATCTCAAGAAAATCCAATTTCAATTTGATTTTTCATGCAAAAAACAACAAAGGTATAGTAATTTCGAAAACTTTAAATCAAACAATATGTACCCAAAGTAAAGTAAAATTATGGAAAGATCGATTAAAAACTATATAAACTTACAAACAGGCAATAGTGTATACAAGAAAAAGAAGTCTATAAGTAAAAGAATGAATATAGCAGGAAATTCAGAAACATTAATCAAAAATTCAATATTTTTGAAAATCATCACTTAATCCACACAAAAAAAGACTTGTATAATTCTTTATAAGGAATTTTACGTGATGAAAGATTAAAAAATGGCATTGCATAGCAAAATATGCACTTATAAATTTTTCTTAAGCTTAAATATATAGATTTATTTGCTTCCTCATGCTTTATATATTTTTCTTCTAATATCTTTTC
>JAPMOR010085335.1:39713-51767 GCA_026543865.1 Argiope aurantia
TTTGCTTCCTCATGCTTTATATATTTTTCTTCTAATATCTTTTCTTATGCTTGATATTTCAATGTAAAATATGAATTTTAAATATTCATTGTAAAAATAACAACAAACATTTTAAAAATATTTTCAATATTTGCTAATTCGGAAGAATATTCTTTTGAATAAAAACATAAAAACATAAGGATGAAAGATTCGCGTTTCACTCGCAAAACATAAGTAAAATTTTATCAGATACTTGCCTTATGAAGAATATATAAAGATAATTAGAGGTACAATTCAGAAAATTATAAACAAAAGTAAAAAATGTTTTTTTCAAGCCAATAATTTATATCGTTTTTATTTCACAGCAATGCAATCAAAGCAAAGGATTCATTAAAAAACATTCAGAAAAGCCCAAGAATAAAGTTGTTTCAAATAAATATGAACTCCAAATCCTTTTTTTAAAACGCAATTACTTACGATTCCTGGTGTTGTTTTTCCGGAATATTTCATCAGCTTTCAATGTTCAGATCTTTTGCTATAATAGGAATATTTTAACAAGAGAGAATTGTTTTTTCTTTCAACAAGAATTTCTCACTCTATATTTTTTCATTAATAAAAAAGAAACAATATTTTCTACTATATTTTATTGCATTTTAAATATCTCTCTTAAATTAAGGATATATTTTTCATCTACGAATATTAAGTAACAAAATAAATAAGGATTTCAGCGAGTTTTACATTTTTAATCTTAACTTGAATGATACTACTACAAACTTTTCTAGAATTTACGACTGAGAAACATATTTTACGATATATATAATCCGATATAATTTATTTTCCGATTCAATAAATCTTTTTCCAAGCAAAAAAAAGTCTTCATAAAATTTATTCTACCGTATTATATATTTATATTAAAACTTTCAGCATTAAAAATTTCTAGTCCAGACTATTTTTCTTCGATCAAATTTATTATATTTTCATATATTTTGACTCGAGAGCGCAGTACCCCCTTTCTTAAAAATGCAATTGAAATATCATTCTCTTTTTTTATCACGTTACATGGAATATTTTTTTCAATACGTATTTTTACATAAAAAATATAATATTCTTTAAAGATTTCTCCTTCCAGAAGTGATTGCATTTATTATCTTTTTCTTCGTAAAGTCAGATTTTAAATCTCCTCGAATTGCATTTGAAAACCCATTAAATATTTCTTTAGCTTCAGTAACAAAAGTTTTTAAATGCTTTTCTGCGTATTTGAAGATAAATATTATTCTTTAAAAAATTCATATATTTCAAACTGTAAATTATTTTTACATGTTAAGCGATTAATACATACCAAGTTTTCAGATATGTTTGAAAATATGATACAAAAATATATCTTGTCTATTTAAAAATTATTCTGCATAGTAAACTTTTAAATTTTATCGTTATTTTAAATCATATTAATGTTAGAAAAATTGTTACTAATAATTTTAAAAATTAAATTCTCAATGAAGTTCATTATAATATATTAAGAATGAAAATTTCTTATATTTTAAGAGGAATATATTAATTTGATTTTTTTTAAGGATCACTGTATTTATAAGGAAAAGTTATACACATGCAAATGTCTTAAATAAAGATCACTTCAATTTGAATTTTTTGTTTAACTTACGAAATACTATTATTTATTTTCAAGCTGACATTTGGCTTTTTTCCAATATTCATGTGGTAGTACGTTTACATATTATTCTGTCAAAATTTGTGGGTTAAACTTTTTATCAAAAATATGTTTTGTATACAAGTCGGATAGTGCATTAAGTAGGAAACATACAAATGTATTTACAAAGAAAGGATTATTATTTTTTTCTAGAATTTCACTCGAAGAATAATTTCAGTCATAACTAAAATCAATAAAAAATACAGATATGAAATTGTAAAATTCAAAATTCAAATAAGGAATAATAAGTATTACCCTGTTGGAACCCGATGTTAGAAATTTAATCCTTAGATTTTAATCTAAAATCAAATGTTCGTCTAATTGTGATTAATCCTAACATAAGAAGTTCTTATGTGTGCAATATTTCCCCGGAAATCATCCATCATTTTTATACCTTGATCTATTTATGCCTAGATTCAAACAAAATTAATTTTTCGAACATTTATTTGAAAATTAGAACATGGTTAAATATTGTTTGTCATATAAGAGTTTTTATTTCAAACACATATAATCACTCAAAATTTTTTCAATTACAAAAAGGATTTAAAAATTATTAAGTAAAAGGGAAATCATCTCCTGCTTTATATATATGAGTTGATTCAAAGGTTAACAAAATTGACTTGATAGACTTTATTTTGTTTCATTGAAAGGTAGGATTGAAGTAATTACAAATAAGAAAGATATGTGAACGGTGTCAAAAGAAAAGTAATTTTCAAAATATCATTTCGATTTAAATGCAACTAGGTCTTGGGGAAAGTAATTAAAAATGCTTTGTCGTTAATTTTTCATTCACCTTTCATTTGTAAGATAATGTTTAATAATTAAACTTCACAGTATAATTTTTCCTACATTTTTATTTGCTATACTTAGCATTTCTTTATCTGCTAGACATTCAGATATTTTATCGTCCTAGTATCGGGTTTTCAAAGCCTAAAATGTATCCATTCGGCAGCTGCATTTTTTAATACATAACCTTTCATCAATATACATATATTCAGTCTAGGCAAACATCATGCTATAAATATTTTGAAGTAATTTATTCAGTCTATAAATATTTAAAGAAGTCTACCGCATCTCAATACATTAAAAAACTGTTTTTATTTCAGTGTTAACCTTTTCAGATACTATATTTAGCATCGCAAATGTTAAAGCATAAAATGTTAAATCAGGGTATTAGAAGCGTTATGCAAAATCATTTACTATCTGAAAATCAAACTAACAAATTGTAAAAGTTGGCAAATTATTCATTAGAAGCCAAACTTGTAAAATCCATTAAACCATTTAATATACCAAAATAGTATTTTTTGTTTAACTTTTGTTATTAGCACAATATATCCGATCCAATATTTATGATTTTCACAGAAAACCTTGATGAATGCAATTATTTTAACTGGATGTTGTGAATTGGAAGCTGAAAATTCATCTCCGTGGTTTCGATATTTACTGATAACCAGCTGAATCCATCTTTTATGCAGTTCAGTCATATGGGATCAAATTTTCTTCCTTGGTTTTATGTTGAAGATTAGAGGGTGATGTATCAAGTCATATGCATCATTATCTTTACTATAGCAATTCAAAATTAAGAAACCGTTTCCAGAATAGGATTATGTGGCTATCAAAATATAATACAATTAATTTAAATGTTATCAAATCAATCAATCAAGTGAACTCTTATTATGTAAAGCTTATTCATGATTGGGGACTCTACCCCATCAATGCTTTATTGTTCTCAAGAAGTCAGTTTCAGAACTTTAAATTAAATAAATTAATAATAATGATTGCAAAATCTAATACCATTCAAAATAATCCCTTAAATTTGTCATGTTATTTATCTTCTTCTTGGACTTCAGCTTTTTTATATAATTGATTTTTAGGCCACTTAAGTCACCAAGTTATTCTCACAATAATTCATTATTTCCAAGATTAGTTTGTCATTAATATTAAAATAGCCTACAAGTGAACGCATCACAGTATTCTAATTAGCAGAGGCGTGAGTTGAATACAAAGTCCAGTAGCACTGTTTATTTCTAACTATCGGAACAACTTGGCAGTCAACTATTGAAATGTTTCCCCTTTCCACTATTTACCTAGACTCTGGCACAATCAAATAGAGAAGCCCAGATTTAACAATGGCTGTAATTAATCGCCAGTTTGTAGGATTTAGCCTATTGTGGAGCTTCCAGGAGCTTCGTCTAATCAGTCAGACCTGGAAACGTACTAAACCTCTGTTAATCTGCTCTTGAACTGATGGGATTTAGCACTGGACAACGGCTAATTATGGTGCAAATGCAGGTTTTTCGTTTGTTAATTGGACATGGTTTACTACAATTAAACCATTTTATTATCTGTTTTAAGCTGATTTATCTAAAATATTTTGTTTTTCTCAGTTTGACGATGAACTGATTTTTGTTTGCCAAATAAAAATAACACACACTAAAGATTTGGCTGAGAAAGCTCCCAAGTTAAATATGCAGTAATTGTGTGATTGTGGAATATAACAGTTTGTTAAGTGGTAACTATTTAAATAAAAGCAGAGTAAAAACACTCCAATTGCATAAACGCATCAATTTCCTTTTAATAGTTTCACATCTGATGTTTGAGCATGAATGTTTTAAATAAATCAGATCACATATAAAAATGTAAAATTTTACCTACTTTTAAGCAACCGTGATTTTTGAATTTTTTAGCATTTAAAATATTAATGACATCTAAATTAATTCAAGTTTCTTACAAATATACTATTGCGTTAAAATCTCATTTGAGTTCTACCAAATGATTAGTATTAAAAACAAATAATGACAAAAATATTATAATTCATCATTCCAAAAGTAATAAAAATAATTTGAATAACATATTGTGCATCTCTATAGATAGTTGTACATGAATTAATGGAAGAAATTGCCTGAAATCGGTGCAATTCTGTTATTTGGGTATGATAGTATGAAATTTATTAAGTATTATTAAGTATGAAATTTGTATATTAAATGAAAGAAATAATAGACTTGCTTTGTCATGGTGAGCGTCGATTATTAATTCAGCTTTAATTTGTATGTTTCCCCCATAGTTGATAAGTGAAGGAACATCACTTAAACGAGCAACAAAGTAAAAAAACGCATTTGAATAGAAGGCACAGAAACTGTAGTAGTGCTATCAAATGTTGGAAGTGTGCCATACATTAAACGATGACGTCATTATACATAATAATAAGCACAAGAACATTCGCAAAATTTTAACTTTTAATCCATATCCAATATTTCTGTTGTAAAATAGAAGAGAAAGAACTGTAGACAGGATTTGATTTTTTTCTGTTCATTTTTGTAACTTTAATTCAGTTTCTCTTTTTTATGAAATATTTACTTTTAACGTATACAGGATAGTTATGACTGGAATAAAGAACTTTATAACTTTTAAAAAAATAATTTATTGATGCAAACGCAACAGACTTTGCAGTTATACAATTAGGGACATGAGGAACATATTTATAAAGAAGGAAACAGGAAAAAAATTATTCTTTCAGCACTACGGATAAAGATGCATTAAGATTGGCATAAAAGCAATAAAAATAGGAAAATAAAAACATAGAATTTTTCGAACAGTCCACAGGAAAGTTACACCAGCGATTTCTTCTTAAGATCTATTTAATTACTTATCACTTCTAGTTAATTCATTACAAAGCACCGCACATTTCACACTTTAATATGAAAAAAGAATTGTCTTCGGTTTATTGGATAATTATGCTGTATTTTAAATTTTCGACAATACTTAAAAAATTAACAGTTTTCATTGGCTCTTTAATTTATCTCCATTGAAATATTCAGCTAAATAAATCAAAGCTGAAATTAACAGAATTTAAAACGCTGCTTTATATTTTAAATTAGGTAATTAAATTTAATGAAATTAATTTATTTCAAGAAATTCCAGTATATATTTGCAATGGAAATGGATACATTTGAAACGTCTTCGTAAGAAATATTTGTTATGCTGGCTTCACAATGCTGAGATAGAAATTAATTAGTTTTGATAAACTCTTATTGCAATAACACGATTGCAATTTCCTTAAACTCTGCGTTTATTTAACATTTATTGATATAAAACTACGGCGATTACTTACAATGAAGCTGGTTTAATTTAGTTTATTGTATAAAAATTGATAGATGTGGGTGTTTTGTTAAACGATTTTCAATATTTGGTCATGTTCTTGTTTCGTATTTTCTATTTATTAACTTTGAAATTTGATTCTTTTGAATCCCGCTTCCTTCGATTAACTTTTAATACAAAAAGCAGTTATTTTTAGAACCAGAAAAATTATTTGTCTTAAAATAATTAAGTTTAGTTTACCTACATCGTGAATATAACTATATTTTAATTATTTTGGAACATATCTTTAGTAATGTCTTTTCTGAAGTTTAAGTAGACATATTTCGAAAGATTAAAAATGCAAAGTAAATAAGGAAATAATGAAAAGTGTTCTTTAGTTCTCCACCAAATGATGCCTTTTTTTTATTTTAATTTATATTTTGTATTTTTTAAAATCCATTTTAATATTTTTAACATTATAAAATTAATTAATTAATTAAATTTGTATGTGAATAAAGTTTGTAAATGTTATTTTTATAAATTTCAAATTTATTTGTTGCTTTGTATGAAAATTGCATATTTCACAGACATTCTGAATCTATGTTTGAAACCGAAGAAACAGTTTTCGAAATAACCATTCAGAGTGAAGTGAAATTTACCTAAAACAGAGGCACACAAATTCATCACAATAACATGATATATATATATTGCACATTAAGTCAGAAATCCTTAATTCTGAAAATTTGAATTTGTCATCAAGTGCTATAATTTATCAGCATGTCTACCCGGAACAAATGTGTTTTGAGGGGGAAATGAAGTTTTTTAAGTACAACTTTTAACTCAGTTTTACAGCACACAATCTATATAAAACTCAAACATATTTCACATTGGCCATCATAATAGAAAAAAGAGACATCAAATACAGTTAATTTGTGAAATATCAATCGATATTTCAATGTCGTTTTCAAGACAGATCTTTTCAAAATTTTGATTAATTTTGAAGAATAGTAATGTATTTTTTGATAAATAAAACTATAAAACGGTATGGAAAATGTAAGCAAAAAATAGCCTTAAAAAAATGCATTTTGGAAACTTTTATAAATCTGATTTTTTAATATAAAGATTTAATGTAGAAGTCATAAAGACTCTGAATGCGTTATGACTCGATGCCAAAAATTCGACAACCATCATATGGTAATTGAGCCCTTTCGACCTAAAGCTGTCAGTTTTCCTTTCATATACTCATTTAATCTTTTTTGATATCTAGAGACTTAAAAGGAAGGATTTCAGAGTTCATGAAAATACGTTGGATAGCTTTTGTAAAAATATGCTAAATAGATACATGTTTCCCAACTATGCGGTACTTCATTCATCATCTGTGTTATCTGGATCACATATTAAGTCATCAAGTTTAATTAATGCATTTTCTTCATAAAATATGTCTGATAAATTTTAACAGGAAAGAAATTTAGCAGAAAATATGTCTAAGAAATTTTTGGAGGGAAATATATTACAAATATGTTCATTCACAAACCAAAAATATATGATCACAAAAGGAAGGATTTCTAAAATATATTTCTTCTTTTATTCTTAACGAAATGAGAAGAATTATATGCCAGATATTAACACAAAAGTTCAAGGTTTTGTAACACGACTTCAAATGAAAGGCTTTTTATCACAATAATTGTTAATGTTTTGATAAATAAAATATATTGCATTCTGAACAAGGCAAAGGTTCGATCGAAATTTTGTACTACTTTTAACAAAATAAAATTCATATAATCTTGCAATACATAGCATTTTTCCATAAATAAATATGAAAAATACGAAAGTCCACATTTTGCTAAATAATAAATATTTAATACCAATTAACTGAAAGAGAACCAAAAAAAAAAAAAAAAGACTGTACAAAAACAACATAATGAACAAAAATTTCTATTGTGCCTGTATAGTAACTTTTTACAAACTACAATATGAATTTTTTTCAGCATATTTTTCCACAGATATATTGATTATAAAAAGAAGAATTTTACTGTATTAAATATTAAATCATTGATTATAAAGTATATGCATCAAAATATGTAATGTACCAATTTTAAAATTATTTTTCTGTAGTCAATTAACTTTTCTATAAAGCAAGATGATATTTATTTTAAGTCTCAGCTTAAATGTCGTAGATAAGTATTATAGTTAAAAATGCTACGTGAAAATTACCAGAAAAATGTTATATTATTGAAATATTACAGCTTCCATAACAAAACTGTCATTCCAAACATATACTGACATTAAATAAAAAGCTAATTTAATTTTTCGCGAAAGTTAATTTGGTAATGTTTATAAAAATGACATTAATAATTTAAACTAGTTTCATTATAATTTCAAAAGAGTTTATTAATTTTGTTTTGATCATGAATGTTTTTAGTGATTAGAAAATGTGTTTATGCAAACTATTATTTGTCTTTAAATATATAATTATGTTGGCATCGCAAAAATAGACTAGCTTCAAGGGACTAATTTCTCTGCGAATCACTGAATAGTAATAGATTTTTTTTTTGATTGTAGGATAGTTGTGACATAGATTTCATTTACTTTGAAATTCCCTATACAAAGGCTTGATGAATACTCACAGTACGGATTTCATTAATCAAAGCTGTTTGTACCCAGGATAATGAGGTCCTAACTTAGTGTCCAGCGTCAAAATGATATCAACAAAATTGCGGCACGAAAGTCCATCGTACGAAACTCGAATGTGATCAGAGCAACACCACTTAGTCCGTAATGGATACGCTTTTCCCTCGACAGCTCTCCTGAATATGTTAACAACGGGGGAGAGTCATATGTAAGTGACAACAACCCCGTGCAGGAGTAAGCATGCGATTACTTGCTTGTATGCAAATTTTCTGCTGACAATCCCCCTTGAATGGATAATGTTACACGCTAACATAGTCTACTGCTTTTGTAAAAGAGTGGGGGGGGGGGGGGGGTGAGAAGAGTAGAGGTTGTGGAGGCGACTTTGGATTATGACTCTCCGATCGAAATTATTTAGATTGCAGTTAAGAGATTGGCCTGCTGTATTTTATTCTATATCGCTGACATATTTTCTTCCATTTTTTCAAAGCAAAGTATCTGAAATTTTAATCGAATTTAATAATGCGATGTTAATATTTTTTTTAGTATAATTCGCTATAATGAGTTATTAAATCACTTAAATGCTTCTGTATTTATTAGAAATTCAAGAAATTACATATAGAAATCAATTTTCCTCTCTTGATATGATCATTTTATGCCTTTCTATCAGTGATGTTGCTAAATGTTTATTCATTTATTTAAATACTGATTACATTTTAGAATTTATCCTCATATTTCTTTCGATGACTGCTTTAAAATTATATAATTTTATTTGTTGCTTGGCGCAGCATGGCTCCAGTCTCATGCGCCAGAAAACCCCAAACAAATAAAAAAAATATCAGATGTTTCTTCTATTGAAAGATAGATTCATCACAAATATCCAAAAGAGATCTTTCAGCCCTAAATGAGAACACGTTATGAAGTGTCTTTCATTTTATCTATATTAGGACTTTTGAATCAGGAAATAAAAAGTAAGATTTCATTTTATTTTTCCGCTTACTTCGGTGATGGCATGAAATTCAGCCAATATATGTACAATTTCAATAAGGATAAACTATATTTTCCCCATTAGTTTATGCGGAGAAAAGTAAAAATTTTGTACTTTATTACTTAATATACATGAGAGTACTGGTTAAGAAATAAATTAAAAATAAAATACAAATGCAATAAAGCAACAAATTAAAGAATATTTATGCAAATCAATCTGTCCTAATTTATCAATGGAACAACAAAAATATGGCTTTAAATTGTGTATTGGTTGAATATATACAAGTAAACCATTTTATAATGTCAGATTAATCAATTTAGATAATTTTATTAAACTGTTTTGAAGTTCTTTATAGTGTTCATCTCTACTGATTTAGTAATATCGCTTGAGGATAAAATAAAAGTTTTCAAATTAAGGTTTTGTTTCGAAAACACAATTTTTGATTCGTTTTACTTGTGAAAACCCTAGCTTTTATTTCCGATTCTGAAATTTTCACTCATTCTATTTTGCTTTTTCGTTATTATTGATGTCTATTAATTAAATATTTATGAGTGAAAATTGAACTACAGAATGTTTTTGTTTATTGCGGTGATGTCAATTTTCTAGAATAATTTTGTTCTTATTTTTCAAATTGGTGTTCTTTTTTAATCTGAACATAAAATTTCTTATAATTAAAATGGAAATTTTATTAATCATTTTAATGATGGGTTTAATTTTTGAGATAAGCTATTCATATATATTTTAACTGCATTTGGAATAACTATCGCAAGCTGATATTTAAATTTAAAGAAATATACAGAAAATCAGTCTTTTTTTTAAATGATCAAATCAAATTATCCAATATCCTTCAATTATAATCGAGATGCTTTTTTGCTTGTTTTATTTTTATTTTGATGTTTGAGAAGATATAATTACAAAAACCATTAAGAAATATTTTCTGCGAGCTATATGTTAAAAACTAATAAAAGCAAGCGTTAATATTCATTCAAATATTACATAAATTAGAAAACTATTTAGAAATAAAAGAATTTTTCCTAAATAATAAATTAGTTCTTTAAAAGCTGTTTCATCATCAAAAATTTAGCTGTATACAATTTGATAAGAAAAATATTTATGCACTTGTAATAAACACAATGGATGAAAGGTTTAGCTCTTATAAAATGGCTTTTAAATCAAATGGAGAGATCACTTTCATTCATTTATTTAAGTATTTGTAAAACATTGGGTATATTTGAAAAGCATTTCCTTAAAATCAGTAAATTAATAGTTTTATTATCATCATTTTAATGATATAATACTTTCACTAATGAAATTCATGCCAACACTGTTGCTATCAAAATGGAAGGTAATACATTGAGAATCAAGATTTTTTTTTTACAAAGAAACTTTTAATCAAACGTATTCTTTATCATCTATTATTGAGACACATACATCTATATCCACTACACAAAAAATTACTGGGGCTGAAATATTAGCATATTAAAGAATATTATTTGGAATATATTATACTAAAATTTAATTTAAATTTTTCCCCCTCTCTTCTATCTGAAATTCTGTATTTATGTAAAATAGACAAATATTTATAAAGATTATGAAGAAAAAAAAATTAATACATACGCCGATTTAAATTAAAGAAACAACTTCAAGATTTAATCGTTAGATATTAATCTGATTAATGACTTCAGATCATTTACTATATATAGGGAAAATTATTTTTCATTCTTTAAAGCGCTGAATTATTTAAAATACTGCTTTAAATTCATATCAAAAACATTGTACAATATCGCTACCAAAAGAAAAAAAAAGTAAAGGGATCCTTTGAACCATTCCTATCAGAATATTTTTTTCTCTTCATCGTTTTTATGTGACGCACAGCGGAAGATTTTGCACTTCAAAGACACAAAAATCTCGCGATCGCTTACAAATTGCTGATTCACTGTTTATATTCCCAAAGGGTCTTAGAACGATTTCCCTTATTTTTGATTTTTTTTTCTTTCAACCAGAGTTGCTCGTTTGAGAATTTTAGTTCAGTGATTCGAGCTTTTTCATAACCTTGCATATATATTTATATACATCTGGTAAGTTTCATGCTTTTGTATTTTGCCTAGCTTATCGCGCCGGGCGAGCTAGATAGGTTATGTCTCAACCCCGTAGAAATAAGCAAAAAACAACATAACTTGGAACTGCAATTTTTCATCTTTTTTTTTTTAAGATAAAGGGGAAAAAAAGGGTATTTTTTCTGCTTCTTCTACTTTGTTTTTGACTTCTGTTTTTCTAGTGCTTTGAATTTCTTTTATAAGCACCTCTGAGAAATGAAAATTCATGAGAAAGAGCGCTACTTGGAAAATTTATGCGGTTAAAGAGATTTCAGTGAAAATTCTGCTGCTGTGAGGAAACCGTAGTTGAAAAGAAAGGATGTATAAAAATGCATTTCAAGGAAAACGTATACTTTTTCCAAAATGCATGAAAGGATTTTTCCATTTGCCTCAGTTGTGTTCTTTACTGTTTTCTTACCTCTACAGACAAAACTGCTGTTATAAATATTAAGATTTTTTATTGTTATTCTTAGTAGAAATTTTTCATGTCAGGTTACACCCCCTTTTTATGTGTCTGTTATTTAATAAAGGCGTTGAGCTATTTCAATAGCCCTTGCGGCTCTCTCTTTTTTTAAATCTTGACT
>JAPMOR010085335.1:56767-99123 GCA_026543865.1 Argiope aurantia
GATAACAAAGACAATTCTTTAAAGTAATAAATTATAAATAAATATAAATAAAATTCCAAAAGTAACATTTCATAAAGTTAAAATAGCATGCCGGGAGAAGAAAATAAATGAGATATATGAGACTAAAATTGTATATACACACGCGTAGAATGAAGAAAAAAAAGTTCAACAATTCTTGGAGGAAATTATGTGAAATGAAATGGGCTTAGTCAAAAGAAGTTTCGCGTTTTTTCCTCCCTTTATTTTTAACATTTAAAGCTTTTCTAGTTTCTTTTTTCCCCCAGTACTCTCTGTCTGATTGGGTTACATCGTTGGTAGCAGAAAATGAGAAAGACAAAGGAATTTTAATGTGTATTCTGAGAAAAAGTGCGCGAATAATAATTTTATTTCTGACAAACAACTCTATTTTTTTTTATTTCTGTCTTTTAAACTTAAGGGATTTTGAATAATGTTGGCATCCTCAAAATAATTGAATTTTTCTACAAAATGCATTGTTTTTTTATATTGGGATGATTATTGTTTCAATTAATAAATATTCTGGCAAACCATGATTTTCATATTAGTCAATTTTTTTTTGATGGTTTCGCATTTTAAAACAATTTTAGGAAGGAAAATTTCATCAAGCTGTCATTCGAAGGTCAGCTAATATTTTCATCAATAAGAGGAAAAAATTAAGATATTCATATAATACAATGTGTGAATTTTTTTTAAAGGTATGGATAATACTCCGAAAAAAATCAGTATTGTATAGTAAGAAAATGTGTTACATGAAACTATATGCATACAGACTAAGCGGTCATACTAAACAGAGTTATGATTATAAGTGTTGTTTTTCACACTTATTTTCTTTTTATCTTTTCAATAATTTTTAAAAAAATGTTAAATACACTTTCATTTTCCTAAAACTAAAAAAAATAAAATAATGACTTATTTTGTTGAATTTTAATAAGTTATTTTAAGAATTTATATTCCTATATATTCTGTTATTTACTGCTACGTGAGATAATCTGATCCTCTTGTACACGCGAGTTGTTGAACACATCAATTAATGATGATGGACTTTGTATCAATTTTTCTTCCCCGAGAATAAAAATAAAAATTAAAAGAATATTCTTTTGATTTAAAAAAATATATTCTAAAAACTTTTTCAGAAATAAAGACTGAATTTTTCAGAAGAATTAACAAAATAATTTGCCCTTTAAAAATTGGCACAGTTGCATTTCTACAGTAGGCATGCATAGAGGGTTATTTCTTGCAAAACAATTTCTGTAATAATCCATAACTCCTAACCATTTTTATTATTATTTTAGAAACTGAATAGAAATTGTTCTTCCAATACAGTTCTTTGTATATGTCATAAGGTAAGATTTGCTTCGACAAGAAAAAGTATATCTCATGCACAAACATATCGAATGCTCATGGTTCAATTGAATCTTAATGAAAAGGAAATGTTCTTTCAGGATGAAATCTTTAAAAACTTAATTTTAAACTTTATTGACTTCTTTAACCTTTATTGAGTTTTTGAAAAGTCAATAAATGAATATGCCTTAAAATATATATATTCTGTAGATATATGCATAATGCAATAATAGCGACTGGTCATTTCATACCATGTTACATTAATCTAAAATAAAATCTATTTTACTATCTTTTGAGATTCAGTAATCTAATACAAAATTATTGCACGATAGTTCATAAAATGTAATTCCTTTTTTTTAAAATCAGATATTGTATCATGTTTACAGATTGAGAACATCGCAGAACTTTTTTATTGATAAAATAATCAAAAACAGAATAATATAACAATTTTTAAGAAAAACTGCAAATTTCTGTTGAAAGAGAAAGTTAAAACATCAAAAATCTCCCAATGAAAACAGTTAACGTTTTCTTTCCGTTTTATTTTCTTTCGTTTCTTTTTGCTTTTTACTTTTCTTCAGCGGCTTTCAATCCTCACCGATTTGCTTGCACTTGTTTAATCAACTAACACCTTTCTCAAACACAATCAAGGCAACTAAAGACACAAAAAAGAGGACTGATTGCTTTAGTTCTCCAAATCACACGCATAGAGAGATTAAGGAAAAAAAATCTCCTTCGAAATCAGGAAAAAGTTTCCTGCTAGCAAAAAAAAAAAGTAAAAATGGAAAACAAAATAAAAAGCCAAAAAGGGAAAGAAATACCCCTAAAAAAACTTATACCTACATCCGAAAGCTAAATTTTCCCGGACGAACTACCGGACTATTTGCTGGTCTAATGGAATCCGGCAGTTCCACTATCTCGCCGAAATTCAAAAGACAATAATAATAAAAACAAGAACAAAATAGAAAAAAAAATTGGGAAATGTTAGTCAAGTACTTTTACAGGTACGGAAATCAGGAAGAGCTTTGATGATGATTCGCCTTAAGTAACAGAAGAGCAAGAGGAAATGTTGTGTCATTAAGCCGCTCCCTCAACAGTGGCGCTAGCATCGGCAGTTTTTTCACTTCACTTGACAAAAACAAAGTGAAAGAGACGATTTATCTTAAGCAATGTTTACATTAGAGCAATGCATCAAAGGATGTTTAAGCTGATCTAAAACATATTTTTAATGCATCTTTGGAAATAAAAGAGAATGAAGAAAGAAATCGAGTTCGAGAACAGCATCAAGTGACTCGAAAGACTTTTTTATTTATCTCTTTAAAGCAATCTTCTACAAACATGAAAAAATGTAAATAAGATCGTTGAAGCAGTTGATTTTTATTATCTATATCTAAAGTTATTTTAGTAACAACTTTACTATATTGAGATTTTTAAATTGTTACATTATGTATATATCTTAAACTCATTTAAGAAATTATTGAACAGTATTTTATATCGGGGGATATTTATTCCTTTGAAGTTAAATGAAAAAAAATTAATATTTAACAGTATGTTCTTTCTTTGATTTTATTGTGTCAAACAGAATAAGACTTCTTCGTGAAGACTTTTTTCATACAAAATGGAAGTTTTTATCTTTATTACGAAAGCCTTATTTTCTTGATTAATGTAATCATTCTCGAAATGCATGAAAAACACAAAAATACATGAAACTCTTTTCAATGTTTCTTTCATATTTTGAATAAAGGTGTTTTAGAGTAAAATTTAACTTTTTTTGTATATATTTTATTTAAGTAAATATGCAACTTAAACATATAATACAAATAAAGGAATGAATTAAGTAAACTCCAGCGTCTACCTTAACACTGTAGAAAGGTAGTCTGGAATAACAAAACAGTGAGTTTGGGCAGAATTTAATAAATGCTATTCTGTCATATTTAACATTAAAAATGTAAAGTATTGCAGATATTTTTCAATATATTATTTTATATTTAGTTTCTGAAAGTTTTAATTTTGTACTTTTATATAAAGGAAAAGAACATCACATTATAATTGTACTATTAAGACACCATCCCATCACTTTAAACTATAATCTAAATTATTCCTGATCAATTAGACATCAATGTGATAAAAAAGAGTGAAATTGCAGCCTTTTAAATGAAAATGTAAATAATTATTAAAGAAAATCAAACAATAAATTATTAAAAATGTCTCAAAAATTAACTATGAGAAATTATTATTATTATTACACAAACGTAATATTTGGGAATGGTTTTTACGACATAAGAATAATAATAAATGCAACAGCAAAATTGTAAGCCAAATTATATTTGACACTACATTTCCTTTGATTACTGCCACTTATAGTGACGAATTTTTTATAAAAAGCAATTTTTGGAGATACGTTTTAATTGATTTTTTAATTGATTTGAATGCTTTAATTTTTATTGATTTTATTAGAAAAATAATACGAAGAGAGCTAAGTAATATTTCAATTATAATTAAGAAATATTAATATTAAACTTGAGTTTTCCATTATTTCGTTCATTACGAATTTGAACAGAATGACAGCAACTATGATCAATGGAACATTGAAAAGGAAATGGAAAATTTTTGCAATTTTGTTGTTTACTATCACATCTTCATAAATCTGGCGTTGATGAAAATGACTCGAGGGAATAGGTTGGTTCCAATCATCGAACTGATTAATCAAGTTTATTAATTACTATCTCGATATTTTTATCATTACGAAAAGCGAGATTTTTCAATAATTAAATCCAACAGGCCCTCCTGTGTATGTGTATTACAACTTTTTCTAAAAGCAGAAAAATTACACAATATTATTAAATTTATCAATGAAAATAAAGATTTTGTCCTGCTTACTTAGCCTCGAACATGAAGCGACAGCCATTCAATGATCAAGGCAAAAGCAGGACCACAATTTCTCCACGTTCATTTACATTTATAATCATATTTCTAAAAGAGAGTTCCTTTCTTTGTAATTATTAACCAATTTATTTTATATTAGTTTTCTTTCTGCTTTTTCCTGTACAATGTTATGTTAATAAGTGCAATAATAACTGAACAATTGATTTTTTTTTTAATTCATAGCATCGTTCTGCTTATTATCATTCCATATAATTTTTCTATCGTGTTACAAAGTAGAAAATTATTACAAACGGTTGCATATTGTTATTACTTTTATATGATTGTAAATTCTGTAAATATTTTTGTTATAACTTCTGTAAATATTTTTGTTATAACTTCTGTAAATATTCTGTTTTTATTAAAATTCCCTTGTCTTGCCCATCAAAATATTCAATGTCAGTAATGGTTACGGACACAGGGGTATGAGATGGAATTCTATTCTGTGCGCATGTATTATATTTAGTTCAATACATGACATTTGTAAAAAGTAGATCTTGAATTCAATAGCTCTTGAGATATGCTTTATTTTGTTTCATGAAAATTCCGTCTAAAAACACCAACCAACACGGGTCCAAATATTTAGTAAATCTGAGCTTGTTAACAGCGAAGACTTTTCTTTTGATTTTTATGCATAGTAATTTCTGAAAAATAATCAACACGTTTCAGATTTACTTTTTAATATGAGTAAGATTTACTATATTTATATATAAAATGATGCAAATCAATCCATCCTTCAGTCTTTTTAGTTAGTCTTAAAGATCTAAGAATTACCCTAGATCTAAGAATTACCCCAGATCTAAGAAATGAACAACTGCCTCAGATTTTACGGCTAATCAAATATGTTATTTAACCATTTTTATTAAAAAAATCAGTGATTGGTGAGATGCGAATAACGTAAAGATAAGTAAATAAAAGCAAAAAAAATGAAGCAAATGAAATGATTAGTTGTAATTAAAAGGAGAGAGTTTTATTTTCAAAGAAGTGGAACAGATAAAAGGAAAATTAAGTTTTGTTTGATTACTTTAGTATAAAAAAAATATGACGCACATGATATTTATCTAGAGTTCAAGAATAATTTAATAACTTTACTGCTATTAGTAAATGTTAAATATTTAAAGAAAAAATGTGAATTACCGAAGTAAAGTAAAAGTTAATTATCGGTATGAAATTCAATTATTTCGTTAAAGAGCTATATGGGAATCATATTTATGGTGCATGAGAGTAATATTTATAATATTTGTAATAAATGTATTTTATTTGTCCTTACTCTATGGGACAAAGAACTGTAGTCTTCAAATAAATTGATATATAGATTTTAGAGAATTTTCATGTTTCACATCACCCTGAGTTCAGAAAAATACATGTCTGGAATTATATTCTTCTATAAACTAGACCGATAACTCAAAAATTAAATATATTAGAAAAATAGAATTTATTATGTGATTCTTACATTAAAATCATTAATCTGAATGAAATTTTGGATGAAATAAATCTGGAAGAAGTCTGTTTATTTCACCACCTAGATTTATGCGAACCATAGTAAATGAATAAAAGCCAGATTTTGTGCAGGTATAATCTCCTTATTTGTAGGTTTGTGCCAAATTTTCAAATTGAGTTTTTTAGAAAATAGTGAATCACAGTTTGTCTGTTCTAAAGTATTAAAACACGATTACTCATAAAAAATATTTTTTTTACACTTATATATTATTTCATTATTTCATGAGGTAAGACAATTTTTTTAGAAAGTGATAAAATTATTTGGGAAACATGTAATAGTTTTCGAGACGTCATGGGAGGTTCCTGCTCATTTAAAAATGGGTTCCTGCTCATTTTTAAAAATTTCTAAAACTTGAAATTTCCATTAATAAAATTTAAGGACAGATTAAATTTATGGTGATAAGAAATGGAAATATTCCAGATAATATCTAAATAACTGTGTTAATTAACACGGTTAATTAGTTTGTCGATTGGGACAAACCTGTTTCCTGGAGTCATTTTCAACGACACCATTTGTGTAAAGTTATGATGATAAATAACAAAGATGCAAGAGTGTCTTTTTTTTTGGGGGGGTGACCTTAGATCTACGATGAACGCACCTTTCATTGATTGATTCAATATAAATAATAGCAAATATTCAATGAAAAACATCTCTTCATACAAACATAATATAAAATATGTTATACTTCTCCAAATTATAGGCTTTACATAATTGATCAAACTGAAGGAAAATTGCATGCAGTTGTAGTAAAAAACTGCAATATTATAAGATAATTTGCGATCTAAATAAAATTAAATCGGTAAGCATTGTTTACTTTATTTTAAGCTTTTAGATTTGTGATTTGGATGAGTTAAATATTAAATAAGGAAACATCTTGAAAATAATTTATTCACTTTCAAACGTAAAATTGGGCCATTTCAATACAATTCATCTATCAAGGATTAACTGATATGCTACAAAGGCTTAACACACAATATATCTTATGCTTCTCTCAATATATGTGGAAATTTTGTATTAAGTATATTTTTGATTATTTTGTATTTTCTTTTCATATAGATTCTTTATTTGTTTTATTTCCTATATTATTTCTCAAAAATTCAAAAACGCTGAAGCATTTATGACGTATATCTTTAAGCTTAGAAGTCTCTTTCATTACTGTTGCCAAATTAATTTAAGTAATTTTTGGATTTTGTCAAAAAAAATATTAAATCTGGAAGTTATTTTCAGTTGAAACTATTTCACATCAATTTGATAATCTATGAATATAAGATAATAAATTTAATGTATATGTAGAATAAAGGAACTTTAAAAATATCAATTTATTCCATATCACAAAAAATTTGAATTTTATTTCATATTCTCAGAAAAGCGATCAATAGAGCGAATACGCGAGTTATATTGAAACAAATGTTATTACTCTAATTATTAAGAATACAAAAATGTGGATTTTTTATTATTATATTTAAAATATCAAAGTTTTTTATTTTTTATTATTTTTTTATTTTTTATGTACATTTGTTAGCTAGACAATTTCACAAAGCTATATGGTTCTTGATATCAATCTATTTATTCAGCATTATTTCAATTTCTTACAACGAACTATTTATTAATAAATAGACATTTTGAATGTGTTCTATTTATTCCCATGCATTATTATTTTTTCTTAGCATTTATTAAAATAAACTAATTAATTCAAAATAATTCATTTATTCTAGGTCTCGTATTTTTTATTTCATTTATTATTTGTATGCTAAAAATTCAAATATCTAGTTCCATAGCTGACTGTATGAAAAATAACAAATGGAATATACATATAGTTTTAAAATTCCATCTATAATAGTTTTATCTTTTCTCGTCTAAGTGAATCTATAAACCAGCTAAATAAATTTCGATCTTCTACGCAATAGGGTTGATCAGATCATCTTGAACATCGATTGACCTTAAGGCCCACCACACTAAGGAGGGAACTCTCATTTTCAACCTCATCTCACATCTTACGTAACTATGGTAACCAGATGATTCACCTCAGCTTTTTTTTATCATCTTTCTTTTGTTCTCTTTTTTTTTCAGTTTACTTTACTAAAGTTTGACTTACTTTTCATTCTGAATTGCTTTCCAGTTCGAGCCTCTTTTATTTCCTTGAAAAGTTTCACTCTTAACAATTCACTTTTTTTTTCTATCGAGGAAGTTTTTCGAAGTTTTTGCTAAAAGCCAGTTTTAAGAGACATTTATTTTAATTTGACTAAATCGACGGGGTAGAATTTAAATATGAGCTGTACGGATGGTGTTTTTAATTCTGTGATTTGATCTTTATCACTATTTCACAGATTTATTGATAATTTTTTTGTAATAAAGTTATTCGTTTTAATATTTTTTTAAAAAATATTCAAATTAATGACACCGTATTTTTTATAATATATAATTTTGAAAAATAAATAAGGATTATAGCATCTATATTTTTAAGCATATAGAATTAAAATTTGCCATAGGATTTGCTGCTTTATTTTTGTGTTTGTATTTTAATTCGTCCTTTTCAGTAAGTATGAATACATAGCAATGGTGGTGAACTCAATCCGATATAATCTAAAACACATTCTGTAGAATAATTATATGAAATATTATATTATATTATATAATCAGCATGAGTATAGTTTGGGATTCTAAACTTTCTATATTTAAGAAAAGTATGAAGTTAAAAAATGTGAATTTTATAAGCGTCTGAAAGAACATTTATTTTTAAATTATTTTAAATGGGTTTTCATGAGCATTTATTTCCCTCGATAAAATATTCCATTCAACTAACACGATTCGTAAGAAAATATAATCTTTGAAAGAAAATTTATTTTATTAAAAAGAATTATTTTCAATAGAGAATAATAATTTTTCTTTTCGAGGCAATATATTTCTGCTTTGCTGTTATGAATATTATCTTGTAATAAATACAAACTATGCACTCGTAAATGAAAATTCAGACCGAACATTCTTTAATGCAATAGTTATAAATAATGAAATATACAAGCAACTTTACTTTTTTTAACAATTTTAACAAAACAACAGAAAAATTTTCTATCAAATACACAAATAATAGAAATATATACTTGTAAGATTAAAAAAGATGTTTATTTTAAAAAAGGATAAATATTTTTAATAAATATTTATAAATATATATTTCAGAAATAAACTATAGCCTCATATTATGTTACAGAGAAAAATTTCCAAACAATAAAATATCCCTTCATGCCTTACAGAAATCAAATTTCGGTGAGGCGTGATGGGTTATTTTGTAACTGAGTGTATTGTAATAAAGAATGCGATTTGAATATATATGGTGGATTGTACTGTTTTGAGAATCAGGTAGAGAAAGTAATGTTGGCATTTTAATGGAAATGAGTTATGATTTGCAAAATCTAAGACAGAAATCTCCACAATCTTATATGTGTCACATTTGGCGCATTTATAAATGATCTTGCATACTTTCAGATACTTTTAATGTGAATTCCGATTCAAATGTTGGAAATGATATCTTTGTTTCAATTTTTAAATACATATGGAAAGTATTATTTTATCTTAAATTCTTGAATATTACATTTTTTTTCGACTTTGAATTTTTTTTAACTATATAAATTAATTTTTGTTTCATATTCAATAGTGAAGGAGTTTCCTTGATGAATAAGGTCTTTAATTAAATAAAATAATTATTATTCTTCATATCAATGGCGTTAAGCAAATCGGAACAATTTATTTTAAAATGAAATATTTATTTTGGAAACATATTCGTACATTATTATAAATAATGTATGCAACTAGCTAGAAGCCAAAATTAAAAATCAAATTTGAAATAAAATGGTAAAAAACGTTTTTGGAAGAATTTATTATTTTTGCACTCTAATGGAATCTCAAATCCCTACATTCTCAAAATCGTGCATTTTACCTAGAGTCCTATTTACTTTTTGGCTCTTTTATATCGGTGTTTTTACTTTTCTCTTAAGATATTAAGCCTATATTTTATATTTATGTTGATGGATATGCAAATAGGCTAACTATTGATATACAATATACGAATAGTTATTGCATTTATTGTACATCTACAGCTATTACAGAATATTTAATTCTTACTTGTATGTTCAAATGCATTAATTTAATTGTATATTATTTACAAATTTATATTTAACTTACGATATTTCATAAATGTCCCTTGCTCCATTTCCTGCATTGACTTTTATTGGCTTAAAATTTCGCTTATATTGCATGGTTCTTAAGTCTATAAGATGAAAAATAAATAAAAACCTATTAAAATAACTTATTCACATTTTTAACTATTCTTATTATGGATCTTCGGCTGTATTTTCAATGTTTAAAAAATACTTTTATAACTTTGCAAAAAAATACTCTTTATATGTAACTTAGTAAAGATTCTCTGTCGAATAAATTTTTCACAGCTGCTTAAAACTGTCGGAAACCTATTCCAAAGTATTTCGCAGTGAAAAGTTTAACATTTAATAACTACGCTCAAATTTTAATACCAATTTCATCCCATCTTAAAATGCAGGTCGACCGCTTAGTTTACGGTTCACGTTTATTCGTTGGCTATAAAATTGAAGCTTCCCCAACGCCGGCGTCGCCGTGAAGCGGTTTTCCCAAAAGTCTGTTTATCGTCAAGACCATTTGAGACATCTGGTGTACCAAAGAGAGAGTAGGTGGAATCTTATATCGGTCCGTTGGTTTCTGAGTTGCTACACATAGTCGAGGTTAATGGAAAAACGATGGTTATAGGGTTGCCAATCCGAAACCAATGATTTCCTGCTGCCAGAGCTACCGTAGCAATATTTATAGACTTTTATATTCCTTAGATTGTTTTCAGATGTTCCGAGAGCGAGAAAATGATTTATGAAAATTCATTTTTATGGTAAAAAGTTCTTTCGTACTTAATGGGAATTCCTTTAACTCTTGTTACATGGGGAAAAAACAATGTCATCAATTGTTATTTAGTAAACTCGCTTCGCTTATTTCAGGTCTTTACGATTATATTTCTTTCTCAACGTACTGAATACTACAATTCAAATGGTTAGTTCAAATTTCTTATTACATTATTTGAAAGAACTGTAATTACCGTTTAAATTGTTTTACTGACTTGCCCAGTGTATCATTACCGGTATGATTCATTTACTTATAAGATTGAGGACGAATATGAATTAGTTACCCCTTAAAAATTTATAATGGATTACGGATTACATCAATAAATTATTTAAAAAGTGGTAAATTTTATTTTTGTTGTGAATTTTCATAAAGTCATTGAAAAATATGATTAAATAAAATCAAATTTCTTCCATAAAATAATAATATGATTATGAAACGTATCTTTTTTTAAATCAATAGCCATACAAAAATAGTTAAATTAAATTCTAAAAAACGTTTCTAATTATTTAGATATTTATATTAGATATTTCCAACTTACTTTATGTAAATTATATTGCTACCAATTTTAAGAAAACTAAGATTTTTGCGTAAATTCAAAAAAAAATCATTATTTCGTTTGATTATATTGATCATTATTGGAATATCGATGTTTTAAACTCCTTTTAATGGCTCGAAATTCATTTAACATATCATCATCTAAACATATTATTAGTTCCCATGTGGCCATTAATTTATTTAAAACCAGCATCTAGAAAATATCTTATAACTGTATAAAATAAAATCCACACATTATTAAAATTGCATTTTTGAATTTGAATACTTCAGAAAAATACAGAAACGAAAATAAACGATACTTTGCACTAAAGCATTCATTATATATTACCTAAAAATGGCTTGCTTTATCACATTAAATATAGGTTTAAATCCTGTATATACATTTAAACATTACAAGCAATTTTGTTTATCATCAAAATATGTAACAATATGTCACTTCAATGCTGTGTAGCTTATACTAATTAAATAGGGAAGCCATAAAACAATTTTCAGAATAAATTTTTTAAATGAGCAATTAATTTTATTTTACTTAAGGTAAATTGTTGTATAATCCGCCCAAGAATCTAATAAAAGCAATTCATATATTTCATTAATATTTTATTAATAATATCACACTGAAATATCAAAAGTAATAGGATAACAAACACAAGATGGCACTAGAATGTATAAATGAACAGTGCCTTATCATGGTTTTCCTTTGCCCTCTAATGCTTTATGTTAAAAGTTTTATGACATATTATGGCCGTAGGATGAGAATTAAGAGACATTGGACGTGGAATGTTAATTCCAGCTAAGTGCAAGGAGCATTCCATTTTGGAAACTGTAAGGAAGTTCCTCAAACCACAGAATGCGATGAGAATATATAATTTGAGGACTTGCCTTCAACTATGGACAACCCAATGGCGTCTGCATAATAATTACTTCAGCATCGTACGCGAAGAGTCCTCAGTGTTTAATAGAAGCAATACTACGTCAAATAACTGAAACAATCGATGTGGCGTGTAAGGCAAGCGAGTTCTTGAGAAAATTGATTGACGTTTAGCAGCAGTAGACCTTCTAAAGTGTCTAAATAACACGCTGCCATGAATTTTAATTTTTATGAATATAGGGAAATCCAAGATGACTGCAAAATGTTTGATTGGTGAGATAAGCAATGATTCTGGCATTTGAGAACTAATAGCATGATTTTACTAAAGTGAAAACTCCACTAGTCATCAGTGTTTAAGAGAAGCAATACTACGTCAAATAATTGAAACAATCGGTGTGAAGTGTAAGGCAAGCGAGTTCTTGAGAAAATTGATTGACGTTTAGCAGCAGTAGACCTTCTAAAGTGTCTAAATAACACGCTGCCATGAATTTTAATTTTTATGAATATAGGGAAATCCAAGATGAATGCAAAATGCTTGATTGGTGAGATAAGCAATGATTCTGGCATTTGAGAACTAATAGCATGATTTTACTAAAGTGAAAACTCCACTAGAGAGGACAATGTTCATGGTCTCAGTTTGACAAGGCATATTGAAAGTTAATGGTGGCCTTATAACCGACGTTAATATGTGATATGGACCAATCCTTTTTTTATCATACTGATCCAATAATGCATTAGACATGATTATATTCAGTTACTTGTAGACCACATGTGCCATTTCTGGATTTCTGTACCCAAAAAGGATGGAATTTTCCAGGATGCGATGCACCATATCGCGATTGGCTTGAAAATAATTTCGGTAATTATTTAACTCCAAGATTATCAGACTGGAATTCCATCGGACATAAAGGATAAGACTGAAAATTCAGGGCGAATATAGCTGTAGAAGTAAAAGGGATGCATGATTCTGAAATGGATTTCTTATGATTTCTTGAGTCAATGACACCGTGAATGTTTGCACTTTATCAGATAAAAGAAGTGTCTTACAATAATAAGAAATATTTCATGATATTTTGCATATCAGTATATAGCACACAACATTTGAAATACTGAAATTAGCCTGTTTTTCACATGCTTTATGTTTTCAAAGTATACTAAGCGTTTCGATGACGTCTGGTTAAACATGCTACTATAAAAAGTAAATAGAAAAAAAAATCGATTTTCTTTGAAACTTTTGTAAAATGTGCTGTAGATCCTCTTTTATTACAGCACATTCGGTTATTTTCGTTAGAAAATCTGATGGACTGGAAATCTACAATTCTTCTAATTCATCAGAGACTTTTTGACTTCTCAATGAAATGTTTTCTTCTTATTTTCGCTTTGAATTAATGTTGAAACAATTTTGATCAAATCAGTATTGATATAAATTACATTTATGAAGCCAAATGCAAGCAAAATCTTTCAAGCCACTCAAAATTCCTTCTATCTGTATTCTAAACAAATATTATTGTTGTAATTTACCTAAAAAATAATCTATTTATGCCGCTCTCTTAGAAGAAATATTCAAAATTCGAATAATGATTGGATGACACTCTTTAAACTTCATTTGTCTGATTTGAATGAAACAATTATTGTATTATGCCCATAAGCCACCATACAATTTGTGGAATTAATATTAATCGATTTTTTTATACTGTTACTAAAAGCTTTAGGGGAAATATGTACTTGAAGCTAATATCTGAAGAATTTTTATTAATCATATTGTTTTACTGCAGAAGACGGAAGCGTCCGAAATATATAAAAATGAAACTGATTCTGAATATTACTGCAACATAAAAATTATAGTTCGGAACTAAATTCAAAATTAATTTTCTAGAATGTCGTAAAATCAAAATATTATATTGTTACCAATGAAAAATTGTTATTATTATCGTTTTGAATTTTACAACAAGAGTTGAAAATAATTTCCATTCCGGAAACTGTCAGTAGTTATTGAAAATAATAATAAAAATTTTTGATAAACCATTTGCTGGGGAGGTGCGGTCTACGAGACCACATTTCTTTACATTCAAATTAAATTTTCTAATGAAAGTATTAGTATGAAAATCAGCCAGCATATTCTGCAGATATCTTTCTCGATATATAAATATGCTTTAGAAATGTTTCAGGATATATCATCATTGAAAAAAGTAATTGCGTTTGAGCATACATTTTCTTCTCAAATTACATGTTACAGCAAATAATATTCTTGAAAAAACATATTACATTTTATTTTTTAAATCATATTTATTTTTTCAGTATACAACGGTATATAAAAAAAATATAATGGAAAATTAAACAATTATATGAAAAATTTTAAAAAAAATTACAATGGGTAAAATTGATTCTTTTTTTTTAATCGGCATCATTTCTACGAGATTCTTTCGAGGGCATTTTAAACATACAGGTTAAGTTCTAGTAAAAAATCAGCCTGCAAATTCTGTAGATATTTCTCTCAGTCTGTTGATATATTTCAGACATTTTTTTAAAAATACATTATCCCAAAAAAAATTAATTATATTGGAACATACATATCAGAAACAGTTGAATACGAACTTTCATCGAAAAACTATTCTGTATAATTTTCCTCATCACAAAAATCACTTTCTGCTTCATTTAGAAAATTTTGGAACTCTGCTTCATAACGAGGATCTATAGGTTGGATGATATTTCGATAACCAAGTTTTAGAGCCATCTGCTAAGCTTTGTATAATTCGGGAAGGTGCGGTCTCACAGACGTCGTGCAAAGAAAAAGCTGAAATATTTTAAAAAGCATATTTTAAGAAACCGATTCAAAAAATGTAGGTGTAGTGAAGGTCATGAAACAAGAAGCTACACAGTCAATTAAGCTAAAAGTTGAATAGAGGTGATCGAGAGTTCTTCATTGGCGGTCTGACATACCTCGCCTCCTCAGTTAAGGGTAAATTTTAATTAAATAATAAACTGGTTGAAATCTCTTCCTAATCAGAACCTTCTCACCAGGAAGTCAGGGCTTGCATAAAAGTGTGGAAACCTAACATCTTGAAGCATTTAACAAAATTTCTCCAGAAAGACAGGACGAATTATCTTGGAACTATATAAAAAATGATTAAACTCATGTCTCACTGTAAAGATTCTCACACGGCGTAGGACCAAAAAGAAATTAATGAAGAAGAAAAAGTTTTGCACGCCCCACTCAGTTTCATATAAAGTAATTAATGATCTGAAACTTTCGGCAAAGACTTTATTTACTTTTACTCCTTTTCGTAAAATTAACATTTATGTCTGAGAAGATTTTGAAAATTAGGAATAATTAGGGATTTTTATTTTTATTTTTTTGAAACTCCAGGTTTTTTTCGTCTATTTGTTGTTTATAAAATCAAGACTTTTCAATCATATTAAATAAAGCGTAGAGAATATTCTACAAAAAATACTTGAAGCATTATATTAAAATTTAATTCAAAACTTTATTAAAACTTTATTTTTAAATATTTAGGGACTTTTTAGAATTTTTAGTAAATAAATTTAGCTCCACATGTTCAAAACAAAAATTATTTTACCTTTCATATTCAACATCACATGTGTAGGTTATCTTCTTTCAAAGTATTAGCTGAATTCCTTCAAAATACAAGAAGATATCTTTATTGAAGTGAGCTGAATTTTGGATATTCTCTTAGAGAAACTTAAACGAAATGTTTTTAAAAATCTCCATTTCCAATTTTTAACGTAAATCTACGAATTGTTCTTAATTCTATAAAACATTAGAAATGTTTTAAATAACATATCATACTTATAAATGATAAAATAAATTACAGAAAATTCGGTACTTGATTACTTGATTAATAATCACGTTACTTGATTCGGTACTTGATTAAATAATCACGTTATTTTTTTTATTCGCACCATAAAATGTTACCATAAAAGAAGCAGACAGAGTAACACTCCATTACCGTTAATTTCCCAAGAAAAAACAGCATGAGTAGTCTCTTCAAAACTTTCTCTGATACTTTCTAATAAAGATGAATTTGTGTTTTCAACGCTTTTTTCCCAACTTATTAAAACCAAAACTCAACACAAAGCTATGATTGCAACAACAAAATTGCATCCCAGATCTGATGTATTGTAGCTATTGCATTTTTGAGTTATTGTGTTCGCATGTTTCTGAAAGTGCAGCCCGACAAACGTCCAGTCCTTTTGTTGGATCTATCTAAGAATGTGCTTAGTATCTGCATTACAGATGTTAATTCTCTGTAGAGAATTTTATCTAGACATCTTCCTTTTGTAGTTATTGTGCTAATTTACATACGAGCAACCGGACAGACAGACTTGCTCTGAATAGATTTCATTCAAAATTTTGAAAGACATATACAAATTCGATGTTAAGACAATGTAATGAATTTCATCCGTTTAGCACAAAGCTATTTTCAGTTTTCTTTGTCACAGTCAAGCAGGCATGCTATAAAAATGTGTCTTTCGAACTCAGGGACAGTCAGACAAACGTGGGGATCTCCAGTTCAAACAAAATCTCCAGTTCGAATTTTTTGACGATTGCATTACTTATTTTATGCTTGGAAAACGAGAAAGTAAAAATTAAGATAGGTGAATACCTAATATATATTATCAAAATGCGTGTCTCGGCTCATAGGTTCGATTTTTTTTTCTGACTAATTCTTCAGAGTTTTGATTAAACGATTCATCAGGTTAAAAATAAATTTAAGAATTTTACTAAAAGCAAACCGAAAAACAACTATTATTATTCTACAATTTTCTACCTTTTTCTAACAAAAATAAAGCATAGAGATGTTTTATGAATTGAGAAACAACAAATAAGACATGGTTCTATTAACATATTTGTAAAAATAATTCCAATTTCAAATAATACATTTGTATTCATGGTATAAAAATGTAACATTTATTCATATAATTAATTAGGGGAAGAAAAATGGCTTCGATATCAATCTTCATAGTTAATAATTAACATATTAAACTATGCCTATCTGATAAGTTTATTAAAATCTGAATAATAAAAGCAAGCTCATCAGCCCTCTTTATCAAAAGCCAACTTTCCGGTGCCCATTTCGATCATGATTTTGTAATGACTTGGAAGCCACTTTCAACCTCCTGATATGCTGAGAGGGGGGTGGGGGGAGGCCATGGCCTGTGTATCGGTATCAGGCCCACCCTTTCTTATCGGATAAGAGTTAGCTAACAAATGATGGATGATGAACAGATTGCACGATTAGCTCTTGAGCGAAATGACAAAGAAATTTCGCAATCAATCATCACAGTCGTAAATTTCCATCGTCAAATTTCGGACGGACGGACCGATGAGTGAGAGGAAGGGAGTGTGTTCTTTCTCTCTAGCAAGAAAACTAGTTTTGAAAGATTAAAATAATAAACCTCCCTTTCACAACCGTCTTATCTTAAGAGCAGGGAGAAGCAGTTTTGAAAGAATTTCTTCCCATAAGCGGGGAACGACAGCAGAACTGTTGACAATTTTTCTCGCGTATTTTTAGAAGAAAGGAACAGAAAAGGGGACTTTAATAATCCATTCGGAACAAGGAAAAGTCGATATTTTTTCGTTGGGGGAGGAGAAGGAACAAACTATGCAAAGATTCTTCTACTTTGTTTCGGCAAGAGAGAATTAAAAAACACCTAAATTGCATTTGAAAGACTTTTCTTGACCCCTGGCAAAATCATTTTCTTTCCAACTCAAAATTCGAGTTAACTCCAAAGTAATTTTCTTTGGATGCTTTTGTTCCGTTCGTTTCTTTCTGAAGTTCTAACTCAGAGAATGGCAGGGAATGACGTGGAATTTACGTCAGGGAACAATTTTTCCATCTATTTTGATTGTGCTCCCATTTTTGGAATTTTAGACTTATTCGGAGTAGAAAATCAATCACATTTCTCGTAAATTGAATTCATACTTTAAGAATTTGAATAAGGGTCTGTGTTATCATTCTTTTAAGAACACAATTTACGAAAACGGAAAATTGATGCAAATTGCACTTTTTCCATTTTAATCTTTTACTAACAATCAGTTTATTCAAAAGATATGATAAAAGAAATATTTAATCCACTATAATTATTTTCGAAAATGAAAATTATTATTTTTCTTTTTTTTTCATTTTAAACTCCACACAATTTTCTTTTCAAAAAATGCAAATGATACAACGATACTTCTGAACCTTTCTTAAAATACACTTGAACATCAAGTTACATCAACTTTGTATGATTGTAACTTTATGAAGGGGATGCAATTTCTATCGACAGAAGTTGTTACAATTATAAAAGCAGTAAATCGATTTTTAATGTACGTTCGCATGCAAGACGCTGTCTATAAATATTTTTAATTTTTTAAAGCTAATTAAGTCAAACATTCGAGGCAAACTATTATTACACATTAAAGTTTTATAATTATTTATAATAAATATTTTTATTTTCCCCTCATCAGTTTATATAAGTGGGAATCGAATAATTTTTTTAAAATCCTTCTAATGATCTTTAAATATCGGTCACAGTTTTAAACATTATCTATAAACAAAAAATAATTTAGGTAGCTCATGCCTAATTATACATTCATTTATTTATTAATTGAAAGAATGTACATGTTATCGAATAATAGGCACTTGCAGCGTGAATTAAAAAGGAACATGAAGCAAACAAAGAATAAAAACTATAAGAAGTGAATTATAAAAGCTTTAAATATTGCAAAAGTAAAATGTATATAAAAACATTCTGAAACGTTTATCTAACATAATAAGAATTGAAATATTTTAAATTTTGAATCTTAAAGCCTTTAAAAATGTATAATTAAATATAATCTATATTAATGACATGAATTTAAAAGCTAAATGTATTCGATGCAAAGTGAATAAAAAAAATTTAGGTAATTAGAAGTTGTAGACATTTAAAAACACAAATATGTATTAAAACACAAAATTGTATTATATATATATATATATATATATATATGTATGTATGTATGTATGTATGAGAATTAGGTTTGACAAACACGTTCCCAAATAAGATGTTCATCCTAAAGATTACGGTTGATATAACAAGATGAATACTGCTTAATATGACGCATGAAATAATTATACACTTTATAAAATACAGAACACACAAAGATCACACTGAGATTTAAATTCGGAAACTCACTATTCATGGTAGATAAAATAAAGATATATCATGAGAATAAAAGTGAATATTTTTATTTATTTTATTTTTGAAAATCAAATAGGACATAATTTTAGTTTGTACGTAGTCTAGAGATACGATTTTTCCTTGATAATAAGAATTACAAATGAGACTGGATCTCAAGTAAGATCGGAGAACACAGATATACAGAATTTCCTAAGTCACAGTTTATTTTTTAATTTTAAGTTGAAGAAATTTAAATTTAAAAATTTTAAATTTAAGTTCTTTTTAAAGATTTTTTAAACTATTACATCAATATTTTTTAAATCATGTTTTATTGAAAACTATTTCGAAGTAATCTGAGTAATTTAAAGTAAAGTTATTGATTTGATAACAATAAATCAAAATTTGAATAATCTTAATGTGACTAATAGTACTACATTTTTCTGTGTTCATAAGTGACTTTTTGTCCTTTTATTATTGCAATAAATTTTCCGGATTTTTTTTATATAAAATGAAGCATTTATAGATAAATAACTTTAAATTTTCAATGGTTTGGAGATAATTTTAAAATGCAGCAAATGCCTTTAATAAATAAATAAATATTATGTATTGAATATTAGAGCCTTGCGGTACTCTAGACGCACTTACAAATGTAAGACAAATGCATTATTAAAATCAACTTGCATCGTTTATTCTATAAATAAATATAAAGCTAATAAATAAAATTCGTGATAAAATCAATATCAAAAAATTTCTTTAAACTAATTACAAAGTAATTGTAGTAAATTTAAATTAATTACAAAATAAATTAGGATTTGAATGCTTAAAAAAGACTTCGTGCTGAGCTTTAGAAATTAAATTTTTTATTTAAATGAAAAATATATTTATATGTGTTATAATATTTCTGGTAGGAATGCTTTTAAAAAAAACCTTAATTTTTCAATGAGTCGATAATTTTTATAATCTTTTACATTCTTTCATTGTGAACTATAATATTTTTAAGTTTGATTGCAAGCTTAAGGTAGATTAAACAAAATTACAAGAGCAAAAATAAGCAATTTTGGAAGTATACATATCATTAACTTTAATAGCCAAAACCACAAATATTTATATCAATTTTAATTGATGAAGTGACTGTCTATGATTTCAACGTTTGTTTCAATGCAGTGATTTACTTATATACAATTTTCAAATAATTAGCTAAAAAGCAATATCTGTATTCATTTCACAACACACATTCTAGTAGGAAGGTTTATATGCAAAGATTTATTTGTTAAATATTACTAAGACATTTCAGGTTCAGAGCTTGAATTATTATGTAGAGTATTTCTTTTTTTTAATTCGAAATATCCTTTTTAATATTAAAAAGAAGATATCCTTTTTAATATTAAAAATAAATATCAAAAATCTAATTTCTTTGACTTCCTTCGCATTTCAACTTTTAATGCTAATTTTGAACTTTTAATGCTTTATTATTTTCTTTTCAAGATATTTTTGGTTTATTTAAGTGCAGGAATGAAACTTTTTATTTTAAGATTTTGTAAGCATGTGTTGGATGAATACATGATTTAAAGGATCATATATATTAAAAACAGCAATATTTATATTAAAAACTAGTAAAAATCTCAGTACTTATCATAAAAATATACTACTGCCCCAAGAAACAGTATTTTTTGGGTCATATTTATGAATACTGACTTTATGCTTGCAAGCATATAAATATACTGAAAAATAGAAATCGAAAATTCGAATGATTTATCACTATTTAGTGACTGAGATAACATCAACATTATTTTCTATTGGAACATATTATAAAGTTGCATAAAATTAAACAGCTATTAGTGCCTCATTCTAATCAATCACTCAGAATGTTTTTTTAATGGATGCTTCTTTAAATTAGTTTTTGAGTTCGATTCAAAAGGATTTTAAGTCAGTATTTCTTTAAAAAAATAGTTAATAACAATTATGTTGAATTTTTTCCCTCCAAATTATTTTTATACCCTGGAAAAAAATAAAACGGCAACGAAAGTTCAGCTAGATAAGTAAAATATATTTATATTTATGATACTTATGAAGAAGAAGGATATTTACACACATGACGAAGAAGAATATTCAATTTCTCTCCAGACAAATAAGAATGATACTAGTAGTGCCACAATAAAATGCAACGCATTCTATTTAAATACGCGAATTTCTTGGAAATCATCTAATATATTGGATATTTTTAGCAAGATTTCAATTAAGAATGTGTGAATAAAGGCGAAGTCATTATGAGTTATTAACTGAATTTCAGCGAGTTCGTGTATCAAGGACAGGAGAAGGAGGATTGTCTTTTTTCCAATATTGCAAAAGCATTTGACACGCATGAATCTACTGTATCTGATTGTTGGCAGCGATTACTAGATAAAAAAGATAAAGATAAAATTAAAGATAAAGATAAAATTTTAATAAGAAGTTCAGGATACTAGCGTGCGCATGTTATCTCTAGTAAAATAGAATTTTGTGTTTGGCCTATAAGGTTACTCCAATCATATTGTGTCTGCAGCAGAAATCCAATCCATTACTGGCATCAGAGTGACACGGCGAAAGATATAAAAATTAGATTTCCTGAGTGACAATTGAAAACAGATATTCTAAGACGCTCATTTCCAAACTCCAAATCAGCTTCATCTGTCATTTCAAATCACAGCATGTCCGAGTGGAGATCTTTTGTTTCTTGAGATGAGGAGATTGGCACACTTTCAGTTTGGGTTACAAAAATGATTTCATATTGATTTGAAAGTCAGATTAGCGAATAGAATCAAACTGCCATGTGTTGCAGACAAACTGAACCTATAGCAGCAGTTGTGGTAAGGTAAACAATTTATTTTGGATGCAGAAGTATTTTCATCATTATACCAGAAACTTGGATAGTAAATTGGTACTGACTGACTACTCTGAATCACTATTCTGGCAGATATCTTCCTTCATCGCCATAACACTAATGCCATCCAACGCAATTTGCAGAATACCGATGTGTTGTTTCGGCCTGTAGAATCACCATACATTTTTTTATTTGATTATTAGATGTATATTTTTTATTTGATTATTAGATGGCAAATCTAGCGGGATCCACAAGAAGTGTATTGCTGATTTGAATAATTAACATGGAATTCCGTCTCAAAAAAGTACATACGGTATCTGTATGATACACTGCAATGCCTTTGCACATGCTTGCATTGAAGTATGGTACCTAAACTAATATTTTATCTATATTTCATTCCTCTAAACATATTTTTTATTAGTTCTGATATTTCATTTTCTGCCAGTATATTTCAATCTGAAATGTATGTTTTCAATCACTATAACATTTTAATTCATCTAAGTGCATGGTATCTACTGTACGATCATTCTTTTTAAAGATAATTTGGCTGCATAAAGCGATGACACTTTTTGCTTTTTTATTTATCCTACATGTGAATTAGAGTAATATATTCTGAACCTGTGTTATGTATTTAATACAGTGTATTGATTTCTTTCTTTCTTGTTCATATTTTTTGATTATAAAACCTTTTAGCATGATAAATTTTAAAGCATACACATCACGAAGTGAAATCCTTGCAGCTGAAATGTGTCATATTTTGGGAATATCTTATGATTGTCTGAAATATATAAGATAAAAAATAATTACAAAAATGCTTCATACATCAGGATGATGAACTTTAAACAAGGGAAAAATTTATATAGATTTGTTTTACTTTCGCCAGTTTGTTACTCAGAGATTCAGGAATACCATGACAGTAAATATTCTGTGCTGAAAGGCTTTTGACTTGAATTATTGATATTTTTAATTCGCATTTGATTCTTGAAATATCTTAAAGAGCAAAATTCCTTTTATTCTGATTACTTTATTAAGGAAGTTTTGCTCTTTTAAAGCAATAAAGTTCAGGAATCGTACTCTAAATCATTGTTTATAGTGTAATGAAATTTTACCATTGACTTGCATATATATACCATCGACTTGCATACTTTCTTTATTGTTGAATTAATATTACAAATGATCTTTTACCTTCTTTATGTAAACCAAATATATAGCTAAATCATTGTTTATACTGTGTAATGAAATTTTACCATTGACTGATTGGTAAAATTTCATTGCACCAATACCAAATTTCATTTTATTTCATGTTAATACTACATTTTCATTGCAGTATTAATTCATTGAGGAATTAATATACTACTAACGACCATCGCCTTCTTCAAGTAAACCAAATATATAGCTTGTTCAGTTACAAGTGTGGTTGCGATGATAAGGATTACTATTCAATTATAGAGTTTAAAAAACGAGCCTTAAAACATTTGTTAATAGAAAGGCATATTAAAAATGTATCTTATTTCTGCATAATCAAATAAACACGGGTGGTCACCGACAGTCCTATTTTATTCCAGTAGATAATTACATGAAAGAAAATCGGCTTAAATGACATGTTTATCGGTAATTTAGGGCAATTTACTTGTTTAAAACTAATCTTCTAATCTCGATCGCTATTTATCATGTATTTAAATACACTGAATCAGTAAACAGAGGTCTTAAATAGTGATTAAAACAGAGGTAGTCTCTTGCGAATATAACGTGATTTCTCGTCTTTGTGTCTCAAGTCAGGAATTATGCAAGAAAAGGCAATAATGGAAAATGCCTTTATTTTAAATCTCAATTTTAAGTCACGTGGTTAAATTCAAGATTATTTCAATTATTTCATAGAAAATTAGAATTTGTTCTGTTCAGAGTTTTATCTTAGATCTTATCGAAAGATAGTCTTTCATTATTATAACTTCTCTAAAGATACAATCTTAATTAAGTGATAATTCTGTCATTCTTTCAATAATGGAGATTAAAGAGTACCGTTTCCCGGAAGCGTTTGATTTGAAAATTGTTATTCATGTTGTGCAATTGGATTAAATTTAGTAAATTTATAATACAATGTATCTTTATTTATTCAAATATTCTTCATGTTATGTAAAATATTACGTTTTTGAATTTCAGAAGTGCTGCATTTTAGATTACAATCAAAAAGCAATTTCATTTCATATTCACTGCTTTGCACTTCGGTATACAAATTTTTTCTCATGTCTACCATTGTTTCAATTAATCTTTTCGAATATAGCCTTTTAATGAACTTTACAAACGTTCGGAGGGTTCTAAAAACAGACACAATGGCATTTTTCAGTTATTGCCAAACTTTCTAAGTGTCTCTCTAAGCGCTTTTATATTCCTCGAATAGTACAAGTATCGTGCGGGCTAATTTGTCCTAGATATTACGACAATTACTTTAAGCTCCATCTCACATGGGAACTGGCCAGTTACATGACGGTAAAATAAACATGACAGTTACTAGAAGGTGGTGGGGAAGAAACAAACGCAGACTTTCGCAGCCAAAAAAACCCTTCTCTTTAATTTACGAAATTTGAAAGAAAAAAAATATTTAAAAAAAATTATTTCGCCAATACTTTTTAAAATATACAATGACAAAAGTTGATGTTGCCACCACTTTTTAAAATATTAATAAAACAAACACATTATTTACAATAAAATTACCAAATGACTTTTTAACAAATTAAATATATATGAAATAATTAAATTATTAGCATTTAACTAAATCTTCAAAGTAGCATTAAAATAATGAGTAAAACAGATATTTATACACGACACAGCTGCTGTGCTGGTTAAAGCGAGAGTGATCAAGACTCTAATCCTGCTCGCTTATAAATGTTTACACAAAAACCGTTCCGCATTGGAGAGCCACCACACAAATATTTGACTTCCATATGATGCTCACATATTTTAAATTCAATACCACAGTTGGAATTACAATTATAAGCGTTCGTATTCCATCACAAAATGCTTAAATCAACAAATTCTAACTTATCATATTTTCTTCATTCAACAATGACCACATATCACTTAACCTCTTCAAGGGCGTAATGTCACATGATTAGTTTACCTTTCAGAATTCATCTCAAGTCTGAGTTCTTGTTATTCTTATTTGTTTGCTTTTACTGATTTTTTTTTGCATATTTTAAGGTGGGTTTACACTCGGCCAGTTATAAGACAGGCAGTAGGCAGCGCATGTACTGAAAAGGACAGATTTATGTTTACCACAATTTCATAAGATAGATTCAGACATTCCATGCTTGGCTATAAATTGCCATTTTGATGTTCCTGAATTTTTCTTTTTAACTGTGTACCGTATTAAAATTATGTATATTTACACAATTATTAGGTCAGCATATCTAACGGTCAGCATATTTAATAGGTCATTATATTAGGTCAGCATATTTAATAGGTCATTATATTAGGTCAGCATATCTAAATTTGGAAAATTATAGTACAAAAATTCCAAATAAAATGAAAAGGAAAAAAAGCACAGCCTCAGATCAGAAAGAACAAAGACCAAAAAAAATTTCGGAATTAATCTATGATAAGTAATTAATTTTCACACACGCGCATAAAAAAACAGAAAAAAAAACTGCCAAATTTTACAAATGCATGTGTAGTAAGAAAAAAAAAGCAATACACCATCATGTTGTTGCCTCATCGTGACAAGTACTTGCTATGGATCGAACAGCATTTTTTAGTCTTTCTGTGCATGCGCAGCCTACTGGTTATCTTATAACTGGCCGAGTGTAAACCCACCTTTAGAGCTTATTTGCAGCCTGACTTGTCTCTTTTGGGCACTTCGTAGCTGTCTTTACATTGAACAACATTTGTCCATTTCCATTTGTTTTCTTCTTTTGTTTCGGATTAGCTTTTATTTATTTATTTTTGTATCTGAATTTACTGAGCACTCTTTCCTGGAGGAATGTTTCTAAAAGTACATTTTCCAATAATTATGAAAATATAGGAAAATGTGTCTAAATCGTAATATGATGATAGTTGTTGATTCGACCTGATTAAAAGTATTAAATTAAAAAACATTTAACTTGAAACAGAATTTTCCAAGATTCCATGAAAACTTTACGTTTCAAAATAAAATTATCTAAAATCTGACACATTAAAACACAAATGTATAATATATAGTCTCTTGTGACATATTATATATCTGCAGAGTGTTATAATTCAAATGCAAATGTTTCAAGAACTCCAGAAGAAAAACTAATGTTAGTATGCCGAAGAAACTTGGTATCTAATATTTACAATAAGAAGAAATGATAAAATATAAATACTATAAAAAAAATTGGTTCAATTTTTCGATAGGTCGCGCTGAAGTTTGTTAATGATTGTTTTCCTTAATTATATCAAAATGCCTACAGCTTCAACTTAAAAAATAATTCTTTAAAAAAATAATTAAAATACCTTTAGAATTTAGTCCCGATCTTTCGAAGATAGAATGTGCTTTGTTAGTAAAATATGTTTCACAAAATAAAAGTTACTATATCATTGTTCTGGAAAAAATATCGTTATCTTAAAGATTTGGGAAAAGGATTGATGTCTGTGAATGGCTTGAAGAAACTAATTAGTCAGATTGAGGTTACAGGAAATTTCGAAATACTTCCTGGTTAAGAGGACAAAACGAATTAGCAAGTTATGAAAAATTAGAAATAGAATTGGTTAAAGATCAGTGGATCAGCAATATGTTAGTGCTAAAATTGCAACAATAGCTTATCAATAATGAGCAAGCGTGAACAAAATCTTGAGTTATATATCGAAAATATTATTTATAAATTAGGCTACAGCTTCATAAGCAGAGTAAAGTGATTATTGAAATCCCCAATTCATAAACTATTCATTGTATTGATAGTTTAAGTTAATTTGTGGTTATAATTTAAAATTAGATAATACCAGTGACTGCCCAGGGGAAAAATTTATAATTTTTGTAAGGCCGAATGATTGTACCAATGAATATATGTTCTGTTTATTTGTAGAATATTTTACACATAATTATTCAGTAGCTTCAAGACCTCTATTCCAATTTAAAATTATTATTATTCAATTTTAATGCTTACATTAACAAAGATTCTAAGTTTAAACTCCAAATTAAGATAAACTCGAAAAAAATCTAATATATAAATTTACGATTAAAGATTTTAAGGTTAGATTTTCTAATAATAAATTCATCATTATATATCACATTCAGATTTATTCAGCGTTATGTAATATCGCGAAATTAATAACATCTTGAAGACCTGCTCAACCATTTAGCTTCACACATTAATAGGTTATCCAGAAGAACATATGTTTTAAATATGGCATATGTTAATATATTTAAACATGAAAAATATATAAATCATGAAAATGTTATGCAAAAACTATTCTTAGGAGATTCTTAAAACATTCTCAATACCAAATAAAGGAAAGAATATAATCATATTTTTTTCATTTAATTGTGAAACATCCTGTGCTACCTTCATGGTTTAATATTAAAAAAAATACTTAGATATCATACAAGCATAATGCGTTATTCAGGGAAACCAGAATGTTACCTGTGACTTAAATTATTTTTATATAAAATGTACAACTGTATGCAAGATTGGAAAGTGCATGTAATATGAAAAACAGAAGATTTTATAGGTCTCTTAGTGTCACACTTAAACATGTAGTGTAACGGTATTTAAGTAAAGAAATATTTAGTGAAAAAAGCTGCATATAAAAATGCACGGCTATTTTTAAGAATAAGGAAGAATTATTATAAAAAATGCCCATTGCAGAAAATATAAGTTAAGTCTATTTTTTTAAGTATTTGATCATCTGGTTATATCAAGAATAATAAATTTTATTTTTTCGTATTCGTACTAAATAACCATTTCTCTAAATACTAGCAGTAATATATAGCAATTGCAACCTTATTGAAAGATAGGATTATTTTCAAAGTGTTTATTTAATAATACATTTTTAAGTTAATTGCGTGAAACCTGGGCACATTAAATTCTACCTATGAGCTAAACTAAAAAGTGAACGTTTTCTATACTCTAACTAAACTTGAAATTTGTAGAGATATTGGTCCGAGTTTCTGGAAAAAGTTTCAAAAAAATTGTAAATCTAGTATTTCTTGCTTCATATTTCTGTAGTAGGAATTCTGGAAGCTGGTGAATAAATCCAATGATAAACTTCACATTGAATTAATTAATTTCCAAAACAATTATAATGAATTAACTCACGAAGTAAAAAAATAAGAATGTAATAATTGAAATTAAAGTTTATCCATAAAATTTCTATTCTGCATAGAATAAGAAACTCGTAATGCGTAATAACTCTGTTCTCTAGAATCAGAAACAAAGGAAAACGGTTAAAAATAAAGAAAATTATGTTAAATCCGAAACCCAAATAAAAAAGAAATGCTCCACAATTACTGAAAATACCCATTATTGCAATTATTCTGATGGAGAATTTCAATTTCAAGTGCATTTAAAATTAAAGAGTTAACAAAAACTATAATTAAAGAGATATGTGTAAATACTTATTTGAATTTGATTCTAAGTCTTAGAAAACAACCTAAATAAAAAATATGTGTACATTATTTTATGAAATTCTAAAATATTTATTTTGTAAATGCTGCAATAAATCCCTAATAATTAAATTCAAATAAATAATACATTTTCAGTGATTTCCAAAACAATTGTGCTGCATTTTTTCTTACAATTTATTATATCATTCTTTCGGTCTGGGCTTGAAAGAAATAACTTAATTATAGATTCCTGAGAAACATGAACTCGGCAATGCGATAGCTAAAAAACATTTAGAAAATCTGCGGTGTTCGCTTACAAAAGCTAGTAATTAATTTATACACGTTGTTCTTTTGCTGTCTGAAACGTCAAAGTGCATTTATTTTCACTAGTGAAGGCGATGCAGGATGTGACAAATAATTGTCCCCTTCATTCTCGAAGCGACAGTTGAAAAAAAAAATACATAATTATGCTTATGAAAACCATAATTATGAGGTTGGTTTTGAGAAGCGTTGATCTAACTGCTTTTCTTCTTTTCGACAAATGCGCTTAATTGCAGGGTTTTATGTCAGTGGTTATGAAAAAAAATGGTGGTTATTAAAAATGATTATGGGATATGTGAATTAAAAATAAAGTCACTGCTGGTGATAAACAGTATCTTCGCATGACTTTCATTTGATTCACTTTCAACAGACTTCGTAAAAAATTAGTTTTATTATTTATATAATGTTAACATATGGTTATTTACTATCAGCGATGATACACTTTATTGGTTTATAAGTATCAATACTTATATATAAATATTAAATATGTATTTTGAATATTTAAAAAAAATATTTCCTATCAATATATTTATATTAAGTAAACATGAGCTTAAAGCATTCTATTTGTAGTATTTATCAATAATTTGATTTGTTGAACAAGATGATCGTTGTAGAAGAAATAATCAATTAAAGACAGTTTGAATAAAAAAAGTGATGGTGCACAACATTACTCTTTAGACTGATTTCTCCTTTAAAGTAGGATAAGAGAGAAGATAATAAGGTTGTAAATATTTCCACAGGACTTCTACCGGATCATTTTAAATTCTCCATAAAAACATTTTTATTTAAAGGCTTCCATTAAATTTGTTGTTTTGGTATCTCAATTTTTAATCTCCATTCATTGATAGTTTTTTCGTTAAGGAGGTAGGGAATTATTTGATTTCTTTTGAATGTCGATCTCGCGCGAATAAAAAAATAATATGCTTTAGAAAACGCTTTCATAACATTTCTAACTCGAATGCTCACTTTCTAATGCATCATTCCAAACATTTCATCAATTGGCAGAATGCGATTTTTGCAATTCGACTCCCAAAACCAGGCTGACTTAAAAAACAACATTTTATTACGAGATGAATAATCATAAGATTCTAAATGCAAATCGTAACCAGAAAAATTACTGATTCTAAATTTTCGATTTAGAGCATATGCTAGGAAACCTCAAAATTAGTGTTTCAAAAACAAGGTGTATTCCGATTATTAAAGATTAAGGGCAACTTCTATAAGGGTTGATACGAATGCCATTTTCTGCATTCAATAATAATTATCGTTTTGTAATTTTACTTATTTAGCAATTTTTATTTAGGATTTGATTTTCCTTATTGCTTCAGTGCAAATCCTGATTTAATGATGAACTAAAGATACTTCTGATTTATTCATTTCTATACAAAAAAAAAAATCTTTATGTATTTATATAATTTAACGTTATCTTGTTATAATCTTTCTGGGATAATCGCATGATAAAATCATTTACATTTTTGTTGACAACTTTGATAATTCGACCAAAGTACTCTACCTATTAGAAAGTGTATCTTAGCAGATGTATCATTGTAATATAACAATTTAAAAAAAAATAAAATTGTTCTTCATGGTTTTATGATTTAACGAACACAAAACCAAAAAAAATGTGCATAAAAGCAAGTTCACTCAATTAACAGCATGCGAAAATCAATTTATTGTTTATATATAAAATTCGACAAAGTATTTGAATAAAGTGAAAAATAAATTTCTTCATTTATTTGTAAAAAAAAAATGTATTTTGTATCGCAGCAAGATATCTATGAACTGACGTTACAAATAATTTTATCTTCAGTTAAGTAAAAATATAAATATAGAAACATAAGTATGTATTTTATAACATGATGATATTTTGAAAGCAAGAAATTAAAAATCTGTCTTGATAATATTCATCCATTTTTCTCTTCCAATTTAATAAGTGCAACACAAATATGAAATGCGTAATTACCATGATTATGCATAAAGTAAAATTAATTATCGTTACAAATAAGCGCATGATTTTTTTCTATAAATTAAGTACATTTTGTTACAAATCAAGTGAAAATGCAAAGAATTACTTTTTTATAGTTTTTCATCCCTGAGCTTTAGATGATACCTCGAAGGAACGTTATTAAAAAAAATAACATCCCAGAAATACAAAATTTTCTAAAACTTAATAAGAAATAACTGAATGAAACGTAACTGAATGCGATTAGAAGGCTTTTGATGTATAAAACTGGTTTATTTGTCCAACTTAATTACTGAAATGAATATCTGAACTTCCAGTTTTTTTCTCCATTTGTTTCGTACATTAAAGAAAATTCAATTTGTGTCATTATCCTGGATAATGAACTGAAATAAGTACAAATTCTAGATAATAGCTTGGAATTTATGAATTATGTATATCACTTAAATCTGAGGCGGAAAGATATTATGCGTTTAACTCTGCGGATTACCGAAAAATATAATTTGAATAATAAACCTCGCGTTTTAAGTAACGTAAGGAAATATATCATTTATTTTTCTTGTATTACGGAATTAGAAGCTTTTAAATGCATTCAGTTGTTTATATTTTTAATTCATTCGTATTATGACAACCTGCAAAAAAAATCGGTTTCGTCATTCTTAATGTTCATTTGAAATTCGCTCAATTAAATTTGCTTAATCTCTCCCCATTTAATTATCGTATGCAAATGACTGGGCGCTAATTCTGGAAATTCCAGCTATATGTGTTAAAGGAAGGGAACAGTTTATTAATAATTATGCTAAAAATTTGAAATACCTTGTAATGGAGTTTTTTTAAATATAAATGCAGATATTACTTTTTAAAGGAAAGTGTATTTGCTTATAATCTATGCCTTAAAGATAAATGTGGTATTAAATTACTTACTATTTAATTTACTAAGTTAGAAACAATATTCATCTAAAATGTAAAACAGTAATTCTCAACCCTTTTTTTTTTTTTTTCGTGGCACATTTTTAACGATTTCAAAATTTGGCGACACACAAAGAAAAAGATAAGCTTAAAAGTAGTTTACTTGACTATAATACACTGGGTAAAATAGTTTATGATAATAAATTTGAATGCAAAATAAAATAATATAAAATGTACTACAAAAACAACAGTACGTTTATTAAGGGATTAATTACAAGGTATTAATAAGAATACTTTTAATGAGAAATTTGAGCTTGATGTTATTTGATAATTTTATTTGTATTTGGCAAAGCTACGATGGAAATGCTACTCTCATATCGTCTTCTACATTTAACAGTCTCAATCTTTTTTTCTATAGAACTATTCTCATACTTCTTTTTAGCTTCCTTTATACAGTATTGATTGAGGGATGGAAGTGGGGATACTGGGAACAATTGAAATTTCTTCATTTGGGTCAAATATTTAACTTTATGAATGATCACAGTTATCGAAGATAAAAACAGTTAAATAGTACTTTCTTTAATTTAAACAAACTTTACTCGTAATAAAAAAAGCATTATAATTTTTACTATATGCATTTCTAAAATTTGAACGGCACACAAAAGTGCTGGGCACATTTTTTGATAATCACTGATGTAAAACTAATTAATTTCTCCCAAATCGAAAATATTTTTCAGCTCGCTTCTATTCAACTCATATGAAGAATACAAAATTATTTTACTTCAAGACACGTGCTTATATTATATGCTAATATCGCATACTCTCTCCTCAACAAACTACTTAAAAGTATAAATATTTTAATATTTTTAATAAAATGGCTTCTTAAGGATCATAAAATTACAATTCTATGTGTCAAAATTCATTTGTAAACTCTTTACTTATTATTTTGTTTTTATTTGGATATGTTATATGTACGATATGTTATAAAAATTCTATTAATTTAATTTCTAAGATCTTTATTTTATTTTAGATCTTAAAAATGTAATAATGTCTAATAAGCAGGTTTTTTATTAAAAATTTTTATCGAAATATTAGACTTACGGCAAGTAATCTGTAGTTTTTAGATTAGATAGTCAATGCGTTAAACTGAGTGAGTAAAATGCTAAAGAAATCATTATTATTTAGCTAAAAGGGCTAGATTAGTCATATAATTATTGTATTTTCTGATTTCTAAAAGCCATGTATACCTTGCAAATGACATCTAATAAAAAATAATAAGCATATGAATGACATGCTGCTTTTGAATTTTTTTTCTCAATAAGAATAGATTTTAAATTACTCGGAGAAGATATGTGGATATAAATTATATCTGAGTAATTTCATTTTTGTTATTTTAGTTGTTGCTCTCGTTTTACTGAATGCTGCAATGAACATGATACAAGAATTTTTCACAATTTAAGATATTTCTCGCATTTATCATAAGTCAATAATATCATTATGTTCTGTTAAGAAAGGAATTTAAGTAAATGCATTATATTAATGATTTTTATATTATTGAATAGGACGGAAAGATCATAAGTATAGAAAAATGAAGGGAAGCGTTATTTCTCATTTCTATTTTGCAATTTGTATGCTACTTAATTCATAAATTTTGACTCAAATTTATAATTAATTTGTTTAAATTTTCTAAGATATTCTTAAATCAGCCTAAGAAACTAAGAGGCTCTCAGTGTGAAACTTTAGCCCATAAGTAAGTGATATATTTAAAATCCAATCAATCTTAAATTTCATTTAATTATAAATGATATAAATATTTTAAAAACATTATAACTTTTTGTTTCAATTTTGTGGAGCTACTTTTAATTTAATATTCTCCACTTCTTTAGAATCAAAAGTTGATTAAATGAATAGATTTAATGGTAACGAAGCTTTGTAAATATTATCTAATAAGTGTATCTTCAAAGCCACATAATGCACAAGATTTGGAAATACTAAAGTGTATGGAAATGATGGAGATCCCATACCAGCTATCATTTTTACGGATATGGAACTAATTAATAAAAAAGTGTGAGTTTGGGTTCAGGGTACGCTAAATCTGTCTTGATCAGGCGTTCAATATTTAATGAATTTCAAAGATTTTGAAGGAAATATACATCCAAATGCTTTCATCGAACTGCGATTGAAAACCAACCATTTCCGCAAAAGTCATCTCTAAATCAAATATTGATATAGAAAATCATTTATTCCTCCTAATTATCTATATTTCTGAAAATCTTTTCTCAACCAATTCTAATGAATCAGTTAAAGTAAAAATTCCTTTGCAATTCAGCCTTTGTTTACAAGTGATACCAAGTTTCATGAATGAGATCAGACAGATTCAAATCTTGATTACATTGAAACAATTTGTTTTCGAACAATGACAACTTTTGTACTAGAAATACATCGATGCCAAATTAGTTTACATAGAGTGTGCATTGTTGAATATGCGAAAATAAATTTATAGAATTTTTTTCAATCCTGGTCTTTTATTTAAAGCAAATGCTAATTTAGTAGTTCACACTGATTGACATGATTGACCTCCACGGTTGGTAGCGCTGAAAGGAGCCGAGTTGGAGGGGCCAACGGATATTAATTTCCCGCAGAAAGAAGATGGCAATATCCGTTCTTCGATTTATGGCTGCCTTGACACGATCACCCGAGCAGAATGATCGAAGGCTAATTTATTACCAGAGTGGAAGAGTTTGTCTCCAAGTGTCTATTGATGGCGGGCAATATCGCGGGCAGAGTAAATCTTCATAACCAGTCTTCGCTGATGATTAAGGAATAGACGCTTTGCTGGCTGAGTTTTTCGTGTTAGTGAATATTTAGTGCTCTATAGATGTAAGACAATAATATCCTATGTAAAGATCTGTGCGATAAGATTGTAGAAAATAGTAGGGAGTGGACCAAGAAAATAAACATTGGTTGCTTTATTTAGAAATATAAAATTCAGAATAGATTCGTTTTACTCAGAATTATATTATTAAGTATTTATTTCAGTTCAATAAATAATTATAAATAACTATTTTGTCTTAAATATGTTTAAAAAAAATTGATAAATTTTGGTTTTTTATTTATTATTTTAAATATCATGCATTGAACAAGTTATGGATGTCCCTTCAAATTCATATTCCATACATATACTGCATATTATCATATTTGATCTTATTTGAAGCGCATATGTCCATGGAAATCTTGATGTTTGACAGCAACATGGTTTGAACGCGAAACTTCAACTGTTCTTGAACCCAAAACTTCATCAACGGATCACTATCAGCTTCTATATAATTTTTATCTTTATATAAATTTTTAAAAAAAATAAGCTTTGATTAATACAACCACATTACCATGATCCTCGTGGAGTGAACATCAGGATTAGATCAACTAGAGAACTCTAATAGACACAATTATATTGTATTTAAATGAGGGCTATAAAGGGAGAAAAGACAGGAATTAAATAATGCTAAGTAGATTGTTATAAGGGGTTTTTATACACAGTTCATTGTCATTATTCAGAACAAGCAAAATTAAAGCAAAAAATTGTGTTGAAGATTATTTTGAGTATTTGGACCTAAATTTTTTAGTTAAAATATTTTTAAAAAATAAAAATAAAAACTGAAATGATGTTTTAACTTAGTTGAATTTAGAGGGTAAATTTATCAAATAAACATTAGATAAAGTCGAACAATTTTTTTTTTTTTACAAATTTTTCATGTTGCTATACCTGAGAAAATTATAAACTGACGAGTAAAGATGGGACAAAAATATTAATAAAATTCCTTTATAACTTTTGCTACTTTAAAAGAGACTGAAAATTCTAAAGAGTGTCGAAAATAGAATGTTTTTATAAAGTTTCAAATATTAAAATTTCTCAATCATGCTTGATATGTATTTACATTTTTTTAAAATTTATTATTCTCAATTTCCGAACTGTCTACTTCATTAAACAATATGCTTCTAATTATGTTCTTTGAGAGTTTCAATAATTTTTATGTTTACAAAATACATCTTAAAATGCATACCGGTATTTAAATGAGATTTTCTCAAATTCTAAATTTTAGCAAAATTATATTTAGAAAAATTTCGCAGATAAAAATCTTGTTCATAATTTTTGTTCAAATTTAGTATAATAATTTCTCAATGTGATCTTCAGTTTTTGGGATAGGGAATAGGCAATCTGTTCACGGAGGAATATTCTGCAATTGTTTTAATGTTTCAAAATGTGAAAAAACTTTAAAATGTCCTGTTATTTTTCAGCCAAACACCAATATTTAAAGATTTGATGGATGAAAAGCTTCTTTTTAAGTTTAAGAAGTAACAAATACATTTAATATTGAATTTTAGAGGCTGTAGACAAAAAATCCTTTGACAAGCTTTAAAAGATTTTTTTTTTCCTTATGGCTTTTTTAATCAAAAGAAAACCACTTATTTTTTTTACAATTTTTAAAAATATTTTAAAATTAAATCGGTAAATTTTAGTTTGATTAATATATTTTTTAGTCGGTTTTATGCTAAGTATTACAATAGTTAAGAGGTTCTAAAGTATTACAATTTTAGATTTTTTTTCAAAAAACTAAAATTAAAAATTTTCACATAGTTTAATGGGAAATTAAATTTTTTAGCATAAATAGTAAATTTGGAATTTTGAAATAGAAATAAAATGATGATGTTTTGAACACAGCTCCAGAGCTCTCAATTGTCATACTGAAACCCTGTATTTTGTTCTCCAGGAAGTATATTCATTCATAGAGTACTATATCCAAAATAAGGAACACTCGGTAGGTTTGAGAACACATGCACACAACATACATCAAGAATAACTATAACGATGAAATAACAGTTGTTTTTGATGAATGATACTCGCAACATCTAGCTTCACACTTGGAAGGGAATCGAATATTTCAATTGAAAAAATGTCAAATGTTTTGTCTTTAGAGAAGTAAAGAGGAAATTCTCTTAACAATCAGTTGTCATTAGTCTTAATGACATGGATGAAACTATCAAACATTCCTGTTTGCAATCTCCAGGAAATTAGTTATCTTATACAGTAACAGAAAATGTTGATATATACGGTAGTTCTTCAAATTCATTGACCTGGAAATGAAAGTTAATTTACAAATCGTTGATGTTTAGAAATAAAGACGTAAATGCTAAAACTACTAAAAGAACTTGAGCTTTCTTATCTTGTTTTATAAGCAAGATATAACAGTTTCAATGCTTCCTTTTTTTTAAATTTTGGGGCGGATTAAGGACTTTCTTAGTTGTTGAAATATACTATTCTATTGGAAAGCTTAATATCCCGCATACAATTGTAAGAAAGAAATTCTTTCCTTTTTCTACATTCCATTGTAGCTCTGATGGATCTTAAACTATCAGTTTTTCAAATTTCGATATAATAAAAGTTTTTATCGAGATTTGAATGTAATAATTATTTTTCCATCTAAATTTGTGATTAGTGTCTTTTCTTCTATTTATGTTGAATTTATAGATAAAACAGTGAAATTTTCTATGAACAAAGGTGAATAAAAATAATTATTTCAATATTTTATACATTTACACGGTTGTAGCTGTGTAAAAAGATTTTTAAAAATTTTTTATAATCAATTTACATAGTGTTTTCTTACAATTTCTTTCAAACTTTCTAATTGGATGTATGTGCCTATTGGCAATAGTCAAGAAAATAAATGCTTATTTCTGTAACTCAAAAATAATTTTTAAAAGTACTTTTAAATTTAATAAAAAAATCGCTTACAAACTCATTATTTTATTTTATAGTCTTAAAATGTTTATAGCTTTTTTTTTAAAACTAATGGCTTAGAGTTTCCAATATTTTTGAAAATACTATTTCCAGTAAAAGCTTGTGTAACCTATTTTCTCACCATTCTTCCTTGAATGCTTTTTTTAAGCTTGAAAGTTTCTGTCGGAATAAAACAAATGAAAAACGGACAGATTGTTAGTCACATGAAAAACTCGACGGGCAATTTAACAAATGGGTCGCACTTGATTTATTTTCGTGCGCTAACTCGATGCAAAAATGTTTGATAAATGAGTACAAATATAAAATACTTTCTTTCAAATTCTATGCAAACATTGTTATATAGAAAATGAATGCCGCAATCTATTCAAATAACGAAAAATTATTATCTATTTTCATCCCAAATATATTGAAATTGAATAATAACTCTTATATTAATAATTGATAAATTGGTTCATTATTAATAGATAATGGAAAAATTTCAAATAACTTCTTCTTTTAAATAAAAATATTAGAATTGTAATTGCTTGTGCAGAAGTAGAATATTTTTATATAGACGCAATTCTTTATAAAACTCTTTAGATCATTTTTTAGGTATTTTTACTAAACAATAAAGAGATACCATAAGTTCTTAATTCCCACAGAATAGCATATATTTGACACACATTTAACTTAAAGCTGAGAGTTCAATTAAGTATTTTCTTATAATTGTTAAAAGAATTTCTTCAATCACAAATTCGTGATTTTCTTAAATTATTGCAAGTTAACCAATAAACGATATGCATGTCTGATTTCTTAACTTAAAAACCGTAATTTAAAAACTTGAAAATTTTACTTTAAACTTCTCAAGTAAGCAAAACTTGGATATTTAATTGTTTTTAAAAAATTCTCAGTTTTATTGCATTCAGGTATTTAAATGATTCTCCAAGAAATTAGATAAAAATTCAAAATAACACATTTTATTTTAAATTTTAAATTAATTTGAAGTTGAAAATAATAACATACCTTACAATCTTTTAAAAATAGAATAATTCTGAAAAGAAATGAAAAGTATATTACTCCATGCTCTTTAAATGATTTTATAAAATGATATAATCCGTAATAATAAATATTAAAAAATGAATAAAATTATTGAAGTGTAACAAACTATTTTTTATCCACTTACAAATTATTATTTATATCACTATTAAATAACACTATTATTTAAATATTGCTCTCTAATTGTGAAACAGAACAACAGTATTAATAGCAATGGCATTAAATTTTACAACTAATTAAAAATTTAAGAAACGAATTTAATAGTTGTGGAGGAATTGCTGAAATCGTGATTTGATTCATAACTTTTAGCCAACGAAAATTGATATTGGAATGATAAAATCTTCTGGTAACCCTTTCCGGATCTCTCAATGACACCTCTGGTTTTGCCATGAATAAGATGATGATCGTAATTTCAAAATAAAGTTTCAAAATTTTTTAAAATTTTCGATGATTTTCCGTATGCAAATCAAGCATCTGCGAACATCCTCAAATGCGTTGAGCATCTGCATGGACAAACGCGTGACTGCTACTATGTATAGGAAAACAATTAACGTCTACATCATAGCGAACGTGTGACTCCATCTGGAATCCCAATCATGGATTACTAGCTCTGCAGTGCCAGCTTGAGCATCCAGTGCCAAATGTATGAGTATATCTCCCAAATTATGAACAGAGCCCAGGACGCTTAACCACTAAAAATGCCTATGCATGTTTAGGTTTAGGTTTAGTTATATTAACGTCACGTTTGAAGCAACACTTGGGCTATTTTGGGACGGACCTCGTAATTTTGAACCGCGGTCAGATGACGAGGACGACACCTGAGCTGGCACCCCCTTCTCCACACCACACCACACCAGCGGGAGGACGTTTGGTCAGGACGGATTTAACGTGCAACAGACCCCCTTACACGACGGTTCTTCTGTGGAATCGGGACTCGAACCTGAAACCCTCCGGTTCCGAAGCCGAGACCTTACCACCAGGCCACCGCGGCCCTATGCATGATAAAGTTCTTCAGTTTTGTGTACAGCTTCTCCGATACCAGATCACACAATCTCATTGAGTTGTATGGTAATTACGATAAGAAGTATATCGTTATTGATAACTATATATGCAGATTTGTTTTGCTTATTTGTTGAGTTTTCCTAATGACCTGAGCATAATTCTAGAAATTAAATATTGTTCCAATTCTAACCTGAATGAATTATTTAGAAGCAACTTCTGATTCAGCCAAAATTGTGAGGGAGCATATAATCTCGAACCTTTCATTTGACCATTTTTCGAAAAAACATATTTAATCTTTTAATTTTTTTATAGATTAATTTTTAAAACGAATAGGATTTTCTTAGGATTTATCAAATTATTAAAAAAATTTTATAATGTAAATAATAGTTGTCAAATTTTATAAATGTATTACTACTAGAGAGATTTACTGATCTGATTAATAAAAGTCCATTCGACGATACCACCAATGATCATGTGACTACCTAGTTAATGAATTAAATTTCTCAGAATGAGTGATAATTTAAGGCTGAAGGATAAATCAGTCATTGTTCCCACCCTGCGATTAAATTTTGAAACTTCGAAATTTACTTTTAGTTCAGGAGTAAAAAGGGCATAAATACTTAACTTTATTTATTTTATTGTTATCATATTGTTATTATTATTCTTATCATGCATAAATAGATGAAATAAAATTTATTTCAGATATAAGTTTTATTTCAGCCATTAAGTTGACTGAAATAAAACTTATATTTATTTTATTAATTAATTTTATAGTTCCTTCTAGAAAAATTATTCAGGTTTTTCTGTAAGAGTGATTTCAATATATCCAGAATGATAGCTATTTTTTAAATGAAGAACCAAATTTAAATACCCTAAATTTAGAGACTTCTAGTTTTTCTTTTAAATAATGCTGATATGCACTGGCCTCATTGTAATTCATAGATATGCTAAGATTCAAATGCGGACAGGCAAATTCATATCAACTGTTTGATTTACTGCTAATTAAATCTTTTTAATTAAAAATATAATAGTATACAGGGGAAAAAGTCCGAAGACGGACCATCGTCTCAAACATCCGTCTTATTATTGAACCCATTATGGAGATAAAAAGTTTTTAAACAAATCGATGTCTTCAAATCTCGACATATAATTTTAATCTAAAATACATATACATGAAAAATTATATAGAATGGATATCAATATTTTGTATAAAACAATAATTCATTATGCTTTCTATGTATTCAAACATGAGAACGAAAATAATCAGGTAATGAAACATACAAAGTTTACATCCTTCATAAATGTTTCAGAGAATAATTAGGTTTCAACCATTTCATCTGCTTGTAAGCATGATTACGTTTACCGAAGACACAGTGTAAATAATGTGTATTTTCAAAGTACTTTGTTGATATTTTGGAAGAAAATACAACAGATTTCTTCAATGAAAAGAATTTTATGAGGACAAAGATAATGTTTTTGTCAATATCACAAGTGTCATTGTAACAAGAACCGTAAAAAATGATGAATAATAACAAATTCTAACTAGATGTGCATCTGAAATATCTGTGATTACTTTTCAACAAACATAAGATGGTATTTTAATCATCAACTTTTGTACTTTTAGTGCGAATGATAGCGAATATTTCAAAAAATATTTAGTTATAAAATTACTAAGCTAACTTTTTTTTCAATACATTTATTCTATTCATTCTTTTTCACTTTCTGGCGCATAAAACCAATAATAATTGAAAAAATGCTTAGGCTCTTTGAATATTACTTCCATCTTCAAGAATATCACTATTTCAAAAGTTTCTCACAATCTATTTGGGCCGCGGTGACCTGGTGGTGAGGTCCCGGCTTCGGAACCGGAGGGTTTCAGGTTCGAGACCCGATTCCACCGAAGAACCGTCGTGTAAGGGGGACTGTTGCACGTTAAATCCGTCGTGACCAAACGACCTCCCGCTGGTGTGGTGTGAAGAGGGGGGTGCCAGCTCAGTTGTAGTCCTCGTCTTCTGACCAAGGTTCAAAATTACGAGGTCCGTCCCAAAATAGTCCTAGGTTGCTTCAAACGGGACGTTAATATAACTAAACTAAAAAAACAAAAAAACTCACAATCTATTTAAACACTCACATTGTACAAGGTCATTCATTTTCTTTTGGAATAACACATACAGAAAAATTATAGGATACTATATATATGATATTTTTTTTTTCAATTTTCCCAGTTCTGTGGTACTTATCCCCCCCCCCTCCCTCCTCGACCTTTACGCAACTGAAGCGTGGATAACAGAAGGTACAGAAGTGTAACGGTTACCTATTCCCACATTATGGTTCTACACATCCACGTGTCGGCTCCGAAGAGCCATTTTGCTTTTCGATGAAAAATGGCGACCATACTATCGCTCAGCACTTTCGCCATCTTGCTCGCGATAATAAAGATTAACGACTTGGAGAGAAAGAAGATTTGAGCACTTGCCAAGCTCTTCCCTTGCAAGAGGAAAAAGTTCTCTACGGTCTATTCTGTCCGCTGTCAAATTGAAACCTAAAAGGAAATGAAAAAATGTAATTACGTCTCCAGATTTACTTAAGTTATTTGCTAAAAGGGAAGTTTCTCCCTTTCTCTGCTAACT
>JAPMOR010085335.1:99133-117771 GCA_026543865.1 Argiope aurantia
AAATCATCCAATTTCTGAACTAATAAATAAGATAATTCTTCGACACTTTAATAAAGTAACTGCAATATGTTTCACTGCGTTAAATTTTTCCCTGCAATTACCAAAGATGTTTATTCCCCATGGAAATGTAATTACAGAGGGAAGGTTAATGCTTTCCCATACTAAATGCCTGTTTTCTCAATATTAATATAAATATTTGTAATGAAAGAGGGGAAATATGGAATAAAATTATGGTCGATGTTATTAGGAAAAAAAAACAGTTTATGGTTACTAGGTGTACCGGTTAATAAATCTTAATTTCTTCTCCTGACGATGCATGAAACAATGGTTAGTACACAGTATCAGCTGTTATATCAATTTTCTAAGCCAATACCAGTAAAAAAATCTTAATGAGCAATTCATGTTAAATCTGCGTGATATTGCATTTGTATAGCAAATATTTTCAGGTTAATAAATAAAATAAAGAACTTGCGCTACACGAACTGTTTTAGTTGTTCAATCAAAAGAAAAAAAAGCGACTGCAAGTCATCGTATATTTGGGGAAAAGCATGATCACAATGCCCTAACGCAAGAAATGAGTGTGCTTTGATTGAGAGGATTCAAAAATGGTGATTCCATACATTTGTTTTAAGTGGGATAAGAAGGACGGAATCAGACACATCATTTCTGCACATGCTGGAAACTCTTTCTCCATGCACTTATTCATCCCATTTGGCATCTTCGATCTACCACTTGTTTTCATCGATATATTCAAGCTCTTTCACAGCATGAACTTCTAAAATCAGTCGAAACACTGAATATAGATAACAACTGATCATTTAGCACAATTTACTGACTGGAAAGAGTTCAGATTGGGCTGTAAGACATGGCAAAGTGATTTAGCAATAAAAGAACGTTTTATCTCACACAGCGAAAGCCATCGGAGACATCATTTCTGCACATGGCTGAAAACTCTAGCTGCGCCCGAATTATTCACCACATTTGGCATCTTCGAATTACCACTTGTTTTCATCAATGTTAGCGCGCTCTTTCACAGCAACACTTCAGCTATTACGAATATGACTAAACATGATTTGCTGATTAAATCACTTAAAAATGAGAGCAATTTCTTTAGGAAAGTATTCACTATTTCAAAAAGAGATAGGAAAAAAGCATATCTAGTGATAACGCATACTTTGAATAAACTATTTGTTACTTTCATCCTAGGGTACAATTGTTTTCTTTAAAACAATATTGAGTTTTATTAGCCAAAGCACCTGGTATTCTGTTGAAATTTACCATGAAAAGCCTTCTTGAAGGAGGTAAGTTAACGATTGCGCGTTGTATTGATGATCACACTTAATGGAAACAATTTATGATGCTTCCAGTTAGGTTATGTGTATTATAGATTTCGTTTTTATCTAAGGATTTATCGTGGAAAGTATGAACTAAATTGGAAACGTAAGAAACAATGCATGGCCAAACTTTAGCGACCACATGACGGGACAACATTTCCTTTATTATATGAGTTTCAATCAGGTCATTCACATCTTGTTTGTTCTGAAGAAAGTCTTCCTTTCAAGGTAAAAGTTTCAGATGGTAAAGAAAAAGAATTCAGAAACAAATTTACATCACAGTGAAATTACAAATTATTGTTATTATGATTAAATAAGATGTCATTTATGTATGTGAAAGAGAGATTACAAGATGACTAGTATACTTATTCTTTTATATAATTTATTGATTGTAGCAAATACCTAAGTCGATTTTATGCTTGCAAAGCCCTTATACAACAAAAACAAAATGTTAAAGGTATCTTATTCTAAAAAACAAAACACTTAGCAGAAGTTCATAGAAATGGTCGTATGAAAAGAATATCTCGGTTATTTAAAAAAAAAGTAAATAAAATTTGCTTTTTGTGAAACATCAAAATTTTCTTTACCCCAGACAATAAAGGTTTAAATAATGGGGTCCAAAGAAAAATCTCAAAATTCAAATAAGATTTACATTTCCAAACTGCATTCTTCATCGCCATCTAAATATATGCTTCGTAAATCGGTTTGTCATAAAATTTGCGTCAGTAACCAAGAACAAATAATGTATAAATAGAATGAAAATACAAAATCATTACTTAAAAATTATTTATATTTTTTATAAGTACATGCTTACCTATTATATGTGGTTACTTACAAATTAAACATTATTTATTTATTATTAGTTGTACCCGGCGCGTTGATGCTGCAGAAGGAATAATTTTGGAAATATCGTTTGAAAATTAAAATAGCTATCTTTTTTAATTAGTAATGATAGAAAGAATGATATTTATTTTCTTGTCGACAATGAATGCATTCAATGAAATTGAATGATATATAAAAAAGAAATATAAATGATATTTATTCTATATCTTTTTAACTTTATTATTTAATTATACTTTAGTGTACACATTTTTGTTTTTGTTTTTTTGTTTTTCGGTCTTCAGCAAAAACAAATAAATTTAGGGTTGTCTGACTCGTAAGCATCCAGCATACAAATGGCTATGTGAAAAACATGGATTTTCTAGGTTCAAAGCAATAAATTGACAAGGTTTATCGTCATTACATGAACAGTACGACAGCTCAGAAAATACGAAGAAACAAACATTCATTTTTTTACATTAAATATAATAACTGTACTATATCTATAACCTTCACACAAGTACAAGCAATAAGTTGACAAAATGTTATCGCGATCGGATGAACGGTACGGCAGCGCATAAAATACGAACAAACCAAAATTCATTTTTATGTATTAGATTTATTAATATGTAATTAATTAATTAATTACTAGCACACAATCCGAAATTTTATAATTGCTCTTATGTTTTGTAAATTTCTAACCCGCATACGCAAACAAGATATTGGAAGAAGTCATATAATAAAGAGGAAGAAGCTATGTGAATCTAATAATATATGTTTGAAACATTAATGAGCAGTAAAAATATGGTAAATAAGTATCGTTTTGATATGGCCTATTATAAATAGAAACGAAACCGAGAGCTACAATCAAAACGTGTTTTTTTTTATCAGCATAAGAAAGTTGAAATTATAAATCTTTTTATAATTTTTAAATCCTGCAAAGTATTAAATTAATTTTGATTACAATCTAAATAAAATGTATTCTTGCCTCAATTTGAAATCAATGAGTTATCTGTATTGCAAACATTAATGTTGGTGGTTAGATTCTCATGACGAAAATCTGCAGAACTTGCGAAGCATCAGAATTGGCACAGGCGAGTGCAATTTTGAATTTCGTCTTATCTTGTTCCCAAGAAAAATAACTGCAATTCGGGATTTCCGCCGCCAATTTCATGTCCTTCAAAAGCAAACACTAAACTTTCATTTCAAGAGTCTTGCACAAAATATTCTACCACGTTATTTGCTTTAACGAAACTTGTTCACCATTGCCGACATGGGAATGTAGCTAATTGCTTTTCCTTCAATTGAGAATGTGACACGCGATGCTCGCTCTCCTTATTTTACGAAATAAATGTTTTACGAAGTGCTGAGTATAACTTGTGCGTTGCAACACCGCTAACAATCTTTAAACAAGCTTTAGAGCTAGCTCAAAATTGCGGATTTAGTATTGTTTGTAGGTTAAGAATAGTTTCAAATGCTCCAACCGTAATTTTTCTTATTCCAAGTAAATCTAGTAACAAGAAGTATTGACTAACGCATAATCTAGGAGAACGTATGTTTATTGATCTTCAGCTTCTGTTAAGGCAGATGCACATTTTTCACACTAAACTAATAGTGCGTCTCTCAGTATCCTTGGAGTCGACATTCTAGTTTCGACAAGTCTTCAACCAACTTAGTAGCTTAAAGTTAATTAAAGGAAAGTATCATTAGTTTTTAATAGAATGATAAAACTTGAGATATGTCTTTCTTTTATTATTTAGTTAAGATTTTTTAAGAATAGAATAAAAGTTTTAAAAAAAGGTATTTATATTTATATTTTATTACTCAAAGCTTGATCGTGGACTGTAAATTTGACATCACTGCTTTTAACTTCTGGACATAAATTATTATTTTTTAAATAATTCAACAAAAAGTGTAATTTTTCAATTTGATCTTTGTCTAAATCATTTTAGGAAAGTCTTTACTGAGTAAATTATTTCCTATATATATATATATATATATATATATATATATATATATATATATATAGCTTCGCTAATGATACAATTCAGTCGCGTATGATGAGAGCATGAATGAAATTTATTTTAATATTTTGGAATCCCCAAATCTATTTGGTTTACTATTTATTTAATACTTTTATACAGAGATTTGAAAATACTCATGCTGCTGCACCCACGCTTCGCCAAGCCTTATCAATTCTATATATTTAGTTTTATGTCATATAGGTATCAATTTCTTTATTTCAAGGCCTTAAAAGGTTTTACTGTTTCCAACTCTAGTTGATAAAATCTAATCAAATACGACAATAAGTCTTTCAGAAAAAGTTTTTCCATCTTTTGGCGCATTAATATTAATTGCTCTGATTTCCCATTTTAGAACCCGTGACATATATTTGGCCGCGGGAGAAGAGTAGAATTTCTAAGATGGCAACAGTAAACAATAACTTCAAGAGTATTAAAATTGTTATTACAAATTGTTATTACTTCAGTATTATAATTGTTATTACAAAATCAAATTAAGTTGATAAATAAAGACATCAAAAGTCATGTGGTATCATCTGGAATAAGAGTAATGTGGAGAATGTGACGGACTTCTTCTTTTTCTGTTAACTATAAATATAGTTATATGAACTGTGACCAATAGAAGCTTACCAATATACAATCATTGCATTACATCATGGAGTTTCATTACGTAACAAGCTTTTGATTAATTGTATATGGTGGCATTCCAGGTAGATTCGAAGAGGATAATCAATAGCCCAACTTTCATAATGTTAAGCGATTTGCAAGCTTAATAATTTCTCGGAAACTCTTTCAAGATAAATTTTATTTCTCTTATTAAAAATTTCATTATTGATAGTTTAAATCGCAATTTTGTAAATAATGTTTTCGATAATTTTTTTAAATATCTAAGAAGATGTTAACTTAGGGCATTTACTCTCATTTAAAGTACTGACATTCTAAAATAAGATGAAATAGATATTAAATTTGCAGCGGTTTCATATTCAAGCTAAGCAATCCTTTTGTGAAAACAGATATCTTCGAATTTGCACTATCAAAAATCATTCATTGAGGTTTTTCATTGAACTTTTTATCAAAATTCTACAGGTTTTAGGTATACATTTAAATTCATCAACCAATGTGGTCTTTCAAATGACAGGCGGGGTTTGACGTAATTCACCTAATAATAAGTAGTTCAGAATCTCCCATAAGTCTACCGGGCAGCTGTGGTCTGGTGCTTAGGTCTCTGTTTTGGAACCAGAGCACCTTAGGTTCGAGACCGATTCCACCGAAGAATCGGCGTGTAAGTGAGCATGTCAGGGACAATTGCCTTCCTGATGGTGTGATATGGAGGTTCGAAGAGGGGGCGAAAGTCGAGGTTTCGTACTTGATATCTGAACGCGGTTCAAAATTAGGAAATCATTCCACAAATATTCCTAGTGTTTATTTAAGAAAACGGGATGTTAATATAACTAAACCCATTAGTTTGCAATCTTTCCGAACTCACACAATACACAATCTTTGATCAGAAACGTTTAAAGTATATTGTATTTGTTTTAAATTATAAAATTTCGTTATATAGTATTGCATACAAAATTCTCCTTTAAGCCGAGTCCAAGGGTAACTATAATACTCAATGAGCTCTAAATTCAGATAACGAGCAATTAAACAATACTAATAAAAGCAAGACCCAAGTTGGGTTCGCTGAAATATACATATTTTTAATATAGCCCATGTATGCGCATATTTTTTTCAATATTTTATGTTGCCTTTATCTTTGTGTGTGTGTGTGTATGTGTGTGTGTGTGTGTGTGTGTGTGTGTGTGTGTGTGTGTGTGTGTGTGTGTGTGTGTGTGTGTGTGTGTGTGTGAAAATAGGTTTTAAGTTGCTCGAATCTTGTGAGGTTTATTTACATTACCACTATTTTAGGAGACTTGATATTCAATGATTTTTAATATTTAATAAAATAGTCAATAAGCAATTATTGATGTTGCTTATGTAGCGGTAATTGTATAGTTGGAAAAGAGTACCTAAATTTCTAGATACTATTAAGTAAAAGAAGTCAAAATTCTGGAAGAATTATGTAAAGCTATGAAGGATATCCTTTGATTAATTTATTTCTGGAGTAAATGCAAATAAAGTCTGTAACAAAACAATACAAATTGACCAATTCATAAAATAGATTCTTAGGCAATAAGTCTATTATCCTCGTATCGTTCTTTCTTCTTGACAAGAAATGAAAGTTTTTGATTACATTAAAGTGCTAGAATATATTTCAAATCTGTTTTTTTTTTCTTTTTAAAATTTAAAATAAAATGAACAGCAATCATAGGGTAAACACAAAAATTGTTCATAAGTTTTTGCAAGTAAGTTAAAAATGAAATTAAACAAATGATTACAAAATGAAATTTGTGTGTGTGTGTACATGCGTGCTTATTTTTTTAAAGTAAAGGAATCCGTAAGATTAACTTCTTTAATCTAACGGATTAAATTGTTCAACAATTTATCCAGCAGACATAGAGAACGCTATTTACACTAAAGACAATCCAATCTCCAAGTTCATTTTGAAGGAGTTGTCTAAATTGGCCCAACAAAGATTTTTTTATTATTTCTTATAATTAATTATAGTTTTTTTTAATTCATTGTTAAAAATCATTAATTGCGACAGTTTCAAAGTGGAACATTTATTCATAATTTTGAATGCTTTAATTCATTACATTTATTTTTATCGCAATCTACTAAATTCTTGAAAATTCAGATAAATATAACAAAGAGAATCCGAAAAGAATTGCTAGTTTCAAAGAAATTTATGTCAAAACTGAAAAGGAATCTATTTTTTACAGATATATTTGTCATGAATTTTTCTAAGGACTTTGATTTAATTAAGATTTCTAGTACATTTTTCTTCCTTTCAAATAATAAAGAAATATACTGACTACCAGCAATTATAGAGAGGATGAAATTAATTTCCGTTCTATAAACATTTCTTCTCAAAGAAACATATAACAGTTAATGAACTTTAATGAATACCAAAACTAATAAGTTTAATTAATCAAAGTGTTTATAAATTAATCAAATCAAACTTCTGTTTAATTTTAGGATTTGATTTTTTATTAATCTCGCCATTAATTATGGTGTGTTATGAAGGATAAAATATTTGACATAATTCATGGAGATATGAAGTTATAAAACAAAATTTTCTTCGAAGAGAATGTAAGAAATAAGTAATGTGATGTTAAATAATATTTAACCTCTATATTTAAGAGAACAGTTTTCTAAATTTATTGAAAATTCAGACCCGTTACCAATTGGCAAGGATCTGAATTTTTGAACTAGCTCAAATTTTAATAGGATGATTTTCGTGATCACTATGCGATTATATTGTCATATTTTTATTATTACCTGTACTTTTACTTTTCGAGCTACACCTATCCTTTATTTAATATCATTAATTATCAGAAACATTTGAGTAAAAATGTAAACTATTTCTAGTTAAAGTTAAATTATTGTTTTGGTGTGATTAATCAATTGTTTGTGATAGAACGATCAAAAATAACAATTTCTTCAAATCCATGTCAGATATAAAATATTGTATAGCACATACTATTGCATAATATTAAAAAAAATTTGAAAAAAAAAACACAAATAATAATGCTTTACAATATTAAAACAATGTAAAATGTAAGAATTTTGTTATTTGTTTAATAATGTAAGATTTGAAAAAACAATATTGTAGAATATTGTTTTACAGTATTGATCTATGTAAAATGTAAGACTTTTATTATGTTTTATTAACATTGTAAGATCTTAAAATCAATATTGTATAATATCGTTTTACAGTATTGATCAATGTAAAATATGTTATATTGTTCAATACGGGCTCTAATATTATGCAATATATCTCCCCAATTTTATAAGATATAGTTTCTCCAACAATATACAATATTGCTTTTCTATATAGTTCAATACAGTTTGTTTTTTATTATATAACATAATTTCCCAATATTATTCATTTTAGTTTTTCTATATTATATAATGTAGTTTCTATGTATACTGTCTTCTGTATTAAGAAATTAGATAATTTTCTACCTAAAGAAAGTATTGATACTTAATTGTCATTAAGGCAAAAAAAAAAGAATTGGTAATATTTAGACTTCCTAAATTTTTCAATTATTCTACTGCAAAAACTACTGAAACTTCCCAAAAATAAGCAAAATAACTCAAATTGTTCCCCGTGTCTATTCATGAACGATCACTTATCATAAGGATACATTTATGAGGATACACTTATGATGATACATTTACAATAAGTGTAAAAAAATCGTTTTTATATTCCTGCATTTTGTTTCAGATTGTAGCATTTCTTCAAATTTCCACTTCTGAACAATCGATATACACTAACACTAACTTCCTGCTTCCGAACGACAAATAAGTACCGGCGCAAGTCACTTGTCATTTCTCCCCTATTCCAACTTTTCTTCAAAAGCCAATCTCTTGTCAGCCCTGAGGCAGTCTTTCACAGATGTCCTCCTTTGATTTCGTCGCAGGATTGACTCGTTTCTGCTACGTAACCTTTCACTTTCGTGCCAAAAAGGACATTGGAAATAAGGGTGGGGGATGTATCTGTAAGTATCAATCTGTATGACTTTCAGGGAGCTGCATTTATTTGTATTGGAATTCTGAGGAAGCTAGGCTTATTTCCTACATTTATTTGAAAATAGATAAATGGAACTTGAAAGTTTTCTTTTTTCTTTTTTTAAAAACAGTTAGATTTTAGAAATACATAGCATGGACATTTTTAAAGAAATGATATAAAATTTAAATGCTTCTTTGCTAAATAAACTTAATTAAAATATTTTTAGCCACACTTTTCTTAGTCCGCTACCCAGTGGAGTTTTTTATTTCATTTATTTTCTACTTTTCATTCAGCAGTTTAGAATTCTGTTATAAATATTTCGGAATCTTAAAATAATTCTTTTCCTAAGTTTATTTCCAATTGCCACCATTTATCTGGAAGTAGCATACAAGAAAATTAATAGTCTAATGATAAACAAGCTAAATAATATGTTATCTGTGGAAAACTTTAAAAACGCTGAAAAGAGTGAAATTTTGATTGCAAACCCTTTATATGAACATGAAATAAGTTCATAAAATTATTCAGAGAATGATTACAATTTTAAAGGAATATTTAGATGCCACGGAAATATTCTTATTAGTCTTTAATTTGTTCACAAAACTTTTAAAATAACTTATCTATTAATAAAGATATTTTTAATTTTTATTTTAAAACAGTTTTTTTAAGTATGTCTAGAGTAAAGGTATTCTTGTACGTGTAACTACTTTTAAAAAATAAATTTAATTAAGTTTTTTTGGCAAGGAATTTAATATTTTTATTATTTTTGTTATTGACAAAAGATTAAAAATCAAGTTAGAATTTCTATTTGAAATATGAAAATGGTATTTCATTAATTGATATCTTAAATTTTATACAATTGTTGCAGATATCTGCCTGAAATGGATATTGTGCAATATAATTATAAAGCAGATTTCTAATTAATCCATTAAAAAAATATCAACTTCCACAGAAATAAGTGAAGAACATAAAATATAATTTTGACATAGAAGATATATTCAATAAACTATGTGCATTTTGTATATAGTAAAGACTTTAAATGAAGAATTTCATTAGATTATTTCGAAAATTCTCCAAAGGTATCATTGAGAATACAGTAACGGATTGACAATTTGGGAAATACAGCTTGGTTTTAAAAACGTCCGGTTATGCTGCTATATATTATACATATACCAGAAAATGTGGAATGTGATAAAAACATTAATAGAAAAATGAAATTTGACAACAAAGTTGTTCTTAGAAAGAGGTATTTGTGGAATCCTGTCTGAATTTTGAATAAAAAAGAAAACCAATGAGTCTTATAAATTCAACAATAAGTTAGAAGTCTCTATAGTTTGCAGAGAAATAATTTAAAACAGTCTTAATAGTTTTTCTTTTTTTTGCAAACTTACACAGGTTATTATAATCAACTGTTCTTTAAGAGGCAGCACTTCATTCTGGAGCTCTAAACCTAATCTATGGCACAGCAGTTTTCTCAGAATACGTCCATTTTATTTTTGCTGATTGAGGACGACTTGAAACTCAATGCATTTCTCTCCTTGGTTCATTATGTTTCTAGGTTCTTGAGTTCAACAAAATACTTTCTTGTTTCTCATAAGGCGAAACTTATTTCCTACACAATGTCTCATTAAGACTTAAATGTCAAGGACGTCCTCTTGCTAAGCTTAATTAGTTTCTGAAGTGAAGAGCGATTAATTAATGTCTGTCGCCCCTTCCGTTTTTTTATGTATATGCAGAAAATGGCATTTTAAATTGCGAGGAAATATATTTTGATGTCATGAACGCTGTAACAATTTGTACGTTTCCTCAGGAGGGTAGTCACCATGCTTTGAGACTTCAGAACAATTAAAATATTTATTAACAGATAGAAAGTGCTTTAATTTATTCTACTCAACGTGATATTATTTGAATATTATTTTAAAAGGTTACAAAAATAAATTTTATAGCTGATTCGAAGATTCATTTAATTATATTTTTTCTTTTTTTTACAGTTTTTTTAGACAATGCTAAATTAATTTAAATAAAATAGGCGTAGTTGGGTTACAAATGTTTTTGTTCATTTTATAATAAATACAATAAATTAAATTTTGTTCTATGATTACAAAGTTAAAAAAAAACAAACTCATTATATGTTTATCAAACTTGTTTAGTTATATTTCATTTATTTTAATAACGATTTTAATCGTGATATAACAGTAACAAATAATACTTTATGAATACATGAAAGTATATTTCTCTAAGAATAAGGCTCTAATTTAGTTTCAATAAGCTAAAATACTTCATTTTTGTAATTTTTGCATTATGAAATATTAGGCTTGAATAAAAAGAGGGGCAATATATACAAGTTCTTTAGTTTAAAACATTTTAGATGTACAAATGCATTGTATAAATATGTCCCATTAATTAAAATCGCAATTTAAATTGTTTATTTTATATCACCGATTTAATCTACATCTTTCCCTTTGCAAAACGAAATTATAATCCTGAATATGAAACCTTCGAAATTAAAATTAAATTTGATTGTACGTTCAACGTCAAAATGACTTTTTTTAAATACATATCTGTATTAGCATTCATACAATTCTCTGCCACGAGCTCCCAACTGTGAAACTTTATTTCTGCCATAAAACGGGGAGAATTGAATAAATTATATTCGCCTTGGAATTTTCTATTCAATCCAACAAGCCGTGAAATCGAAATATATATTTCTGGCAACTACCTTCTCCGAAGTCTTTTGGAGAGGAATTTAAAATAATGCTTTCATTCGCAACGTATGACTATAAATCATATGTGAAAGGGGCTTCGGTTTCGCCCCGAAACTTTCATGTTTTCCATTTATCAGATAAAGTAATGGAATAAGTAAAGAGTATATATATGTTCTTCATTTAGAATTATGAGTAGGGGATATATGTTTCAAAAAGTTATCCCTATCCACTTTTCTAGAAATAGTTCGATATCACCCTTTTAGCTACATTGAAAGTTCTTCTTCATTATAAATACGATTATTATTAAATAAAGAAAATTATTCTGAAATTCATATTTTAAAATAATCTTTCTTATAATCCAATGAAATCCTTGAAAGGAAAGCTGTTTCTTTCATTGAATCTCTTTGAAATTTATTAAGAATAATAATGAGTTGACGGAATCATGTAACATTAAAACGTGGTCCGAAGAATGATATTCTAAAGCAGTTATCCTGTGATCCAAAAACATGCTTAATATAATTAAAAAATAAGTTTACTGAAAGAATTTTTACAATAAAGATATGGTATACATTTCGAGTCATCCCATGACACTTGAATAAAAACTTTATAGATATTTAAAAAACAGTAAATTATATTTGAGATATATTTTGTATATATTTTGTACGAAAATAACTTAATATGCAAAAGAAAAATAATATTTCACTATCAAGAAAGATAAACAACTTTTGAGAAACATGCTACATGATAAAAGAATATGTTTACATTTCGAGCTAACAGATAAGTATAGTATTAATAGCGCTACTATGAACATGCAAATTATATTTACTTTGTTCGTGTTTACTCATGCTTATTTTAAGGTGTACACTTCGCATACTTTATTTAACTTTCAGATGCAGCAATATGGGCTAAATTTAAAGCAAGAATATTTTCAAGAACAGAAATAATGCAGTAAACAATTTAGTGAATTTGAAAGAGGATGCTTAATAGGGCTTTGAGAAGATATTCATTCATTTTCCAATATTGCACAACAATATTAAGGCAAAAGAGAGAAAATAGTTGAGCTTATAACTTGGTATAAAATTATTAAAATGTAGTCAGCCGAGTTTAGTAGTATAATATATAAATTCCGCTTCAAATGCAATTAAATGATTTTGCTATTTAAATCATTTTTCTTTGGTACTTAAACATCCAGAAAAACAAAAGATTATAACTTCTCTCTGTCACTTGGCGATCATAGATTCATCGTAAAATAAATTTTGTGCCCTCTAATTATCCAGATAACGACTATCATTTTCATTAGTTCAGAAGAGGTTGAATAATGAATTTCTTTCTGGAATTTCAAAGCTACCCATAAGTATCTACAGATTTGTCATAAAATCAACTATGGAGGATTCGATAATAGTAACTCAATTTAACCCTTCAGTCTTATAACGTGCAAAAATAATCATATTCAGATTATTCCATCACTATCCTGATATGTTCTTCCTCTTGATTCTACGATTTTGCGATTCGATTTGGACTTGAATTGAAATAGTTTCATATAATGATTAACAGCATACTTTCCTTTATTTTAAAAAAGTAATACATATACACATTTTTTAGAAAGATTTATTCCTCTGTAAAAAGAAAAGAAGTAAGTCATGGGTATTAAGAAGGAATAAAATTTCTGGATGGATAGAAAGGTACGTTGTTCCAAATCTAAAACTACATCATATCATATAATTTACTCGAAATGCATAGATAAAATAAAATCTTATTTATTTAAAGATTTAAGTTCCTTAAAAATCTATTCACAACTAAACGGCGATGGCAAGTGTCATAGGTAATTCAAAGATTCTGAAAAAAATCGTATCCAGTGTAAATCTCTGAACGAAAAGCGAAGTTTCTGCAATGTTCACATCGTATAAATTAAAAAATATATATAAACGTTGCACATAATGAAACTTACTAAAGTTTTGACTTCATTTCTTACTTTTCTTATACGAAGTGTACAAAGAAAACGTAGTGTACTCATTAAAATATTTGCTCTGAGATTTTGACGAATCTCTACGTTTCAGATCTCCCCGAGTTCGAAAAACTCATTTTTCAAATTATGTCTCTATCATTCAGTTTCTATCTGGATGTTTGAAAAAAAACTTCTAGACCTTCAAGTAGCCACAACAACATATAACAAACTAGTCGGGAAGCAAGCTAGATTATAGGAGACAACAAAATCCAAATACAGAAATCCAATAGTATAGAGCACCTGCAAAAATGTCTTCCAACTTAGATGCTTCCAAATCAAGTGAATTAAAACCCACATCGGATATGAGGAAAAGGAGAAAGCAGACAAATTGACGAAGGAAACTGCAGATTAAACAGTAAATGAACCAAAGTTTTACATGGAATTTATCTTTAAACAGGAAATGTACAAGGGTTAAAAATATTGTGGAGGTGAAGTTATGTTGCCATCCATGTTCAATATTTTTCCAAAAGTATCATTTCAGAAAAAAGTTTAGAAAAGGGGAGATATTTTTGTCTGCACATCCCACAGATCCTTTAGAACAATTGTTTACTTGAGAAACATCGTGTAAAAATAGCAAAATCATTTTGATGGAGTTAAAAGTAATCAAAAACGTTTATGCAAGTGTAGGTTATGAACTTTTCAGAAAAGAATGAATTAAAAATGTGTTATAACTTCTGCAACTTGATCGATCGCATATCAAGGGGAAGTAAGCTACGGTGGCAATTTTTTTTTTCTCAAAATTTACTGAAATGTCAAAGCAGAGAGATACACTGAATAACCCCCAAAGTTTGGATGATAAAATGAGGTAAAGGAATGCTTGGGAAAAAGGCAGGATCAGGTTGAATTCCAGAGATAGTTGATTGTTAAAAACAGCTTCCAACTTCATACCTAACTGATGGAATCAGTTCCAGTATATCCGATCCTTGGAGAGAAAATTTGTATGAAGTTGCACAGGATGCATCAATATTTGTCGAATTTCTAGTTACCGTGCGATATTCATGCCCCTATTCGGAACCAAATTTTAGATATTACGTTTTACAGGAAATTGAAGGAAGCTTACTATTTATAAATTACTTTTTATTGTTATTACTTACTAAATGCAAATATTTCTGAAGATGAGCATATTGGCATAAAATTTATCAAAGTATTCGCCGTATTCTTTCTCATAGCAAGGGAGTTTCATAGTGGGAATAGCTAAAATGTTCGATGGTCGCATAAACTTCCATTTATTTGCCATTTTTTATGAGAAAAAAAGTTAAGATTTTAAAGCTGTAAACCCATCATTTCTGAATTGAAGTTACCTGCCATTGCTTTTTAAAGATTATAACATGGTTTTCATCTTGCTCATCATGTGATAAACTGTATGAAAGCAATTTTAATTTACGTAGGAACTGAATAATTCATTTTCATATGTAAATGTTTGAGAGAATACCTGCAATGTTCATATGACATAAGTATTCTTTCTTCTCCTAAATTGTAGAAAGTCTATAAAAGCTTTTCCAGAGGAATGGAATGACATTTTATTGGATAACATAAACTGTCTCATATACACTATGAATTTTGAGAGAATTTGTGTAAGGATTACTTATCAACTGTGATATACGATATTGCGACTGTGCAGGTACATGTTATACAAATCTGATGTAGTAAAATACCGTTTCTATTGCACTCTTCATACACAAATCCGCTGAAGAATTCTGCGATTTCAAGCAGAATTTTATCGTCTCTTACTTCGGCTGCGCCATCTGGGGCCATGAGTATGCCTTAGCTACTCATGCACCGCGGCCCTTTTCACGGTGCGGACTTCATTCATACATTTCATTCACGCACCCACAGATCGTAATATAGATCAGAATCATAGGCCGATCACATCTGATCCAACATCCCCAGTAGTATTGTCTCAACTTGGAGGGCTTTGTGGCTACGACAGATTTATGCTTGCATCAAGTCACTATGTACATGGAGAGATTTTAACGGCGGGCTTCGAACTCACAACCCGACGAATGTGAATCTAGCTCTCTAGCAACCGGATCATTCCGACCTGTAGCAAAATATGCCTTTGTTTTATAGCTATATTTCTTTTTTACATTTTTCTAAGTAATAAGCGTATATAGTTTGTTTAAAATGCGTCCATTAATATCATTGGTAATGTAAGTAATATAAATATAAACATTGTATTCTTATTTAAACGAAAATTAATTAACAAAGAATTTGAATGTTATTAAATATGTGTCGTCATATAATTTGTGAATTAATTATTTTTCTATTAAAATGTTGAATTCCTGGATCGGAACATCAGAGGGACAAATATTGGAAAAGGGATAAAACTCTTTTATGAATTGGTAAAAAAATTTTTGAGCTTCAAGATTGACAGTAAAAGTAAATGTTAATATTGGTTTTGTGCATCTAATTTAATCGCGATTCAAACAATATTAAGTTAGAATTTTATTGAATTTTAGGACAAGGTCCGAAATGCAAAACTCCGTTATGGTTTTATACTTCATTCAAAATAACTGTAATATAAATTTCAGAGCTCATAAAGATAATGGATGCGAATATTCTATGCAAGTTAAGGAATTTTAGGAAGACTTTCAAAATTGCAGCCTATAAATAAATAAAGAAAGAACTTTTCAACTTCCAAAATGAATGTTATGAAAGAGACTTATCTAGCGTTCCGAAGAGCTTATATAAATTCTAGAAAAATCTGATTCCTCCTATTACACCAAATATTAAAATTTTGTTTCAATGCATCTAGAAAATTGTTGTGTATCTTCCGTAGGAAAGATTACGCAACATAATTCAAATGATTATTTCATTCAAAATTTCAAAATATAGTGCTGTAGCAGTTGCATTACTCAACCAAGAGACTTCCAGACAATTCAAATTCTGTCTCCTTGCCGGGACGTGGAGCCAGAGGGGGAGGATATAGCAAATGCATTACTCTTATCTTCTCTTTTGGATACTAGATGGCGATGCCTGATTAGGCCATCCCATAGTGCATTGCGATTGTAATTAGAATGAGATGTGATGCTGAATTGTGAAGCCGCACACGTGAATGTCTTACTTTTGTGCTAGTGTATGTTTAAGTGTGTGAATGTGATTATTAAAGAAATGTTTCCAACAACATTCGTCCTGTTGCTTCCTGCATAGATCATAATAATCTACATACCACCACATTGGCGCCCAACGTGGGGCCCGACGGAAAAGAATTTGTGAGGAAACGATAGTGACGTCGTCCCGACCATCACAAGAAATGTTTCCACCACAGTGATAAATTATTTCGCTAAAAAATTAGAGAGTGTTAACAAAGACAACCTATTCTGTTTTCATTTCAAATTTCTGTCAACAGAGGATGTTCTCTCAAATCACTTAAATATATATTGTAAAGTTTTAAAATGAGTTCAGTCAGTTTTCAATTTTAAAGCGTTAACCAAAAATAATTTTGACAAAAATATATCTCTACATATCCCCCCTCCCTCTCTCTATATGTATATATAAAGCTTTAAATATTTCATTTCGAAGCTACGGCATTCTATGTAATGTATAAATAACATTTTTTACACTACTAAACCGCTTTTTATTAAGGCTTAAAAAATGTGAAATATTAATATTACAGATTTCAATCTACGCTTGGTATCATCTTTGCTGTTTACAGTAGTTAATTTAAAACTAATAAAAATATATTCTCACCATTATTCAGCATTCTTTATACCTTTATGAATGTAAAAAAATTCCAAGAAAGATTATTTTTACTTCATGATAAATGCTATTACAAAATTTCCACGCAGTACTTTTTTATTAGAAAGAAGCGGATATGCCCTTTAGGTATTTTATCCCACGTACCTCCGAATGATTACTGAATCACAGTCAGAAAAATTTTGCACATTTTCGATGAAACTTTCAGCTCCGCGCTATGCATTACTTTGACTTCCGGCGGAAATTTCCTTGTCAGAAACTTCCGCACATCCTTTTTAGTACGCTTGTAATATTCTTTTATGAAAGAAAAAAAAAATCTAACCATCCCAAATTATTTCTATCCTGGACGGCTAGAGGGTTAGATAATACAAAAATCAAATAATTTCCTCGCTAAACTTCCAATTATGTTATCTGAAATTGCTTTATACTGAACATAGTTTCTTATTCAAATATTTGATTGCTTTTCTTTTCATACTGCAATCCAAATATCTTGCGAAAAAAATCTTTTTAAAATTGAATATTACAAACCTCAAATCTCTGTTTTTATTTTTAAAAAAGAGCTGCTGATAAACATTGATTTAAAATTTTTAAGAGCAATAGATATTAGTGAATTTCAATGCTATGTTTTGCCAATAGAATTATCACTTTGAAAATTTGTAATAAATTCAGATTTGTTCGAAATCTTGGTAAAATCTTAATCTCAGATCAAAATTTGTATTAATCTTAAATGGCAGATCTTGTTCCTAACTGCTTGTATTTCCAAAAGTGAAAACTCAGGCAAAAATCTGTTTTGAATCAACTGAAACGTAAGTAAAAAAGGGTTAAATAATCAGAATGGAACACAAATAATGTAATTTCTGAATTTATTCTTTTAATTAACTTACAGACACAGATTTTGCAGGGTTTTTTTTTTCCTTAAATACCAGGAAAAAAATTGGGAAACACAAAAAGTTTTTCACAAGATCATTGTCTTTTAAACCCACTTGTATAAATGAGTAAATTTCGATTTGATAGTGGCCCTCCTTTGTTTCCATGATCAAATAACTGCTTTTTGAGCCCCTGTATTACAGAAGGTTGTCGGAACGTGTCTTAAAGTTATTAAAAATCTGTGAATGTTTAACTTACCATCAACTGCTTAATATTAGCTTTTGTTACTGATTTTTTCTCATGGTTATTTAATTGAAATTCAAGATTGTAAAGTTAACTTAAATTATTTATATTACTAAATTGTTGAACTTTAATTTAATGAATAAAACTGTCTTAATGTAACTGAAAAAAATTAGTCCATCATTATAGATAATTTATTTTGTTACAGCATTTGATTACATTAACATAGCTTATACTTGTGTAGTACCATGTTTTCAATATTTCAAAACCAAAACAAACATCAAAAAGATTAAACAAATTCTAAATTCTATCAATATATATATATATATGTGTGTGTGT
>JAPMOR010085337.1:0-15634 GCA_026543865.1 Argiope aurantia
AAAAAAAAGATGTAATCCCCTTATAAATCGGAATTGAATAATATCCATTTCTTAATACAATATGATATCAGCTGTATTAAAAATGAAATGCTGTAAAAATATTGAAATTTTTTATAATGTACTTCTTATTACTTTCACTATTATTTTCAAAGATATGTCATTTTTCCCTTTACACAAAAAGAAAGAATCGAATAAAATCTAGCCATGCAAACAAACAAAAGCCATTCGCCAGACTCTTGTGAAAGCTACTAGTAAAAGACACATCCAATTCTTCTGCCTTCATATCATGTCCGATTTTTTTTAGCTCAAGATAACTTCCGAATCCGCTTTGATTAAATATTTAAATACCATTCTTAGTAGTTATAGCTTCAGCGTTTCCCCTTCCCAACAAAAATTCTTCCTCCAGTAGTTTTTTTTTTTGTTGTTGTTTCTGTTGCTTCTTCAGCTTGGCTCTTTGTGTAATCTTCGAAAGGCTTCAACGTTCCATCGTGGATGTGTAATGGGGTTAGGTATTCAATTTCCGGACCCTGTTTTTCAATTAATTATAACCGTCCCCGTTAATAACACAACTTCCTCCTTTAAGCATGCCTAGGCATCTGGCTTTTAAGTAATTATGACGTCGAAACTCGTTAGCGAATCAGCTTAAAGGGTTTCCTCAACGAATTTTTCAGGAATGCTAGATGGACCGAAGAGATAAAGTCTTATTTTTGAATTTTTTTAGAGATTCCATATTAAATTAAGAAAGTCCAGGAATTTTATTACTTTCAGGGGTGCTTCTAGAATTTAATTTTGCTTTATAGTTAACAGATAGTTTTATAGTTAATGATTGCTGGTGTGCTGTTTCTAATCAGAAATGATGCTATAGTTAAACGAAAATCAGATAAAAGAAAATATTTTATCTTTATATTTCAAATATCAGCTATCATATTCTATATTAAATATTCTATATTTAAATTATCGGGAGAAAAAACATTGTGTTAAGTATATAGTATAGTATCGATCAAAATAAACAAAGCTTTTCTCTTTGAAAATTATCGTTTGTTATATATAAATTTAAGAAATGGAATCTTACTAAAAATGGATATATTTTGTTTGAAAATATTTTTATATTCACATTATTCAGTAATTAAGATACGCTAATGGTTTGGCCTTTTAAATTGAAACAAAATCTATCAATTTTTTTGTTTTTCACACTATTCTCTTTTAATTTATCCTTTCTTTGTTGGAATTGTATTCAACTCTCTTTGAATCATTTTTAATTACTGCCTGACTCAGATTTGGATACTTAAATTTTATTTAAAAAATCGGAAAGAAAATAGGCAATTCAAATAGTCATTTATATTTCGAAAAAAGCCCTCTTAGAGTACAAATGGTATCAATTTTTCGCTAACCTTATATCGAATTAGATCTATTCATGTGCTGTATTAGATTTTATACATGGAAAATAAAAATTCATTTATAAAAATGAAAAGAAAAAACCCAGCTGAAGCATATCAAAATTATCACAAAAATTAAATTTTCATTTTCCATACCTAATATAAATGAAAAGCTGTCTACAAAAATAAATAAATAAATAAATAAAAGCAAGGTTAATTCAAATATAAATTGACAAATACATCTATCTTAATTTCAAATAAATAAGTTTTGAAATTTGCAAAATGTAGGAGTACAATATAACAAAATTATATGTATAAGAAGCATTACTGATTATATAATTATTAATCAACAAGGAATCCACTAGTCTCTGTTGAATTCCTTCGTAAATTAAAAAAAATATACAAAAAATGAAAATGGTTAGGTTTTGTTTTAACCATGATATATGATTGAATGAGAAGGAAAAAAGAATTCCACATATATTCAAATATTCTAATATTCTCAGAATGTTTGAATGTACGCAAGGTATACAAATTATATTCCTTGTTATTTTTCCGTTAGCCGGGTGAAAGCGAAAAATCGCCATATAATGTAGAATTCTGCCAAATCTGCGTTTGGTTCACAATTGGCGACATCTCCGCCCGGCTAACGGAAAAGTATCTATTCCTTTTACTGAAATTGTTTTTATTAAATTTAAAATAAACTATCTTATTTCATTCAAGTACTTAGAGCTTGCAAGTTTACGCGAGTTTTACTTTGATTCGCAAGATTTAACACTTCGTTTTAAAGATATGCCAAGATTAAATTGATAATACAGTGCACTAAATTAGAAATCCAAATTTGCTTTTCGTGTAAACATGTTCTTACGTTTTATTTACTATTTTACTAACGGAGAATACAAACAGAAAATATTGTATTTACCAAAAATTCGAACACGAGATTCTGCGAATTACCACGTTTCTGACTCTCTGAATTCGATACACACATTTTTGGAATTATATCTGTCTGTTTGTGAACAGGAAAGTTTAAAAATGCTTCGAATTATAAAAATAAAATTTGATATACTCGACATATATGTTGATTTCTATCAAAAAATATTCAGAATTCGGAATGCATTCAGATGAAATCTGTTTGTCCGAGTGTAAGTGAAAACGATAACTAAACTAACGGGAGTTATCGCCCCAAAACATTCGAGAATACTGTCTAATAAATTTGTCATTCAAAAGAGCGCCTTGCATGGCATTTGCTTGCAAAAGTTACAAAATATTAACTTTTGGCGTGAATTAAGCATTTTTATTGAATCTATCATTTCATCCTTGGCGAGTTATTTGCCGATTAACTCTTAGCATGCGTTAGTAGTAACCGAAAATCGAATTTGTGATTTAGACACGTTTTTATCAACCGATTGGAACAAATATTTGACACAAAATTGCACTTGTAGTCTAAAAATTCCATACTAAAGTTGATAAATTTAAATCATTGTGTTTTCGAAACCTCGAACTTGCATGTTTCTGAAAGTACAGACTGACAGAAAATCAACCCTTTGCTGGATTTGGCTCAAAATTTGTCAAATATGCGCAATAAAGATGTTGAAAATGTGTGCTGAATTTCTCTCTTTGTTTTGTAGCTATCGTGTTAAATTATATTCGAATGATTGGACAGACGAACTTTCTCTGAACATATTTACTCAAAATGTGACAGAAATCTTCAAATTTGGTGTAAAGATATTATACCAAATTTCGACTGTCTAGTTGAAATTGATTTTGAATTATCTTTGTCTTAAACAGATAGACAAATGGACATTCTCCAAAAATGTGTTTTTGGAACACAGTTCGAGTTTATCTTGAGTTCGAATTTTTTTGATGAGCGCTGTTCTCTTTCGATACTACGTATACGAAAAAGTAAAAAATGTGAAGATCTAGATAAATACACTCTTGCGCACACGTTTAGTATTTAAAATGACGATACTTATAAAATGAAACCTTTTAAAAAGTTGACCTTCTGTCTTGCTTGAAAACGAAATAACTATAAAACACAACGATTTAAACAAATGAAATTTGGTATGCGGTTTTACGACTATTTTGACAGGCTGATGTAAAATTTTACTTTCAATCGTTTCGAAAAAGGAATTCAAAATACAAATTATATTTTTGATACTCATATGTTTTCTCGATACAAAAGACTAATCTAGAAAAAAAACCCGCCAAAGATTGCTTGCTGGATTTAATAAAAATGTAAGATTCCAGCTAAATATTAGTATTTCTTAACTATTGATCGTTATTTCCATGCAGATCATCCATACTCGAGGTTCACAATTTTATCAGGGGTGGTGTCTAACACATTTATTACAGTTTGCGAGAAAGTTTTAGTGAGACCACTCAAATTGCTTTATTAAATTTTCATTCACCATTTTTGTAAGAAACATGAAGTATTTATTAAAAATGTTTAGGGTATAAATAACAATGCAAAGATTCATTATACTGATATCAAAAAATTGCTTTGATATTTTTGTTTTTAACTATTAATTAAATGCAGAATTTTATTTTATTTACTAAATAAGAGTGCAAATTTGCATTCCAAATCAGTCTTTTTAGAAAGCTTTTTCAAATAAGACTAAAATTATTAATCAAGAGTAATTATACTTCCTGGCGCAGAAAACCTAATCGAAATAGTGCAGAATTATCCTCATTTAAAGTTTTGAATCAAAGTTTAAAGAAAACGGAAGTTTAAAAACTTCCGAACACAAAGCTATGATAATGAGTTATAAATTTATTCCTTTCTGCGTTGAGTTTTTAACATAAAATATATTCTAATTAAAATTTTCTATTTATCCCTTTTGAAATTCGACTCAACATCTGAATCATAATAATAAGAGTTTCGAAATTTCCATAGTTTATTTCTTTCAAAATTCGGAAATGGGAATGAATTCCTTTTTAATGACATCGATATCCAGGAAGTAGAAGAAATTTTATTTAATGGAGGAGTGAGCTTATTTCTAATTCTGTTTCTTTGTTGGATGTTTTTGTTGGTGTTGTTTGTTTCTTTGTTGTTGAAATTCAGAAAATTATTTTAATTAAAATATAGGAAAAAATAGTAGCGTTAGTTTATAAGATTGATAAAGAACAACATAGGTTTCTTTTATGTTTAACATTAAACTTATCAAATTAATTTCCAAATATTTATTTTAGATATAAAATGGCATTACTTTCGTAATATAAATGTTTCCATTAACTGTAAAATTTCAAATATAATTTTGTCGTAAAAATTTTATTTTCATATTTATATTGTTGCAAAAATCTTCTAATGGGTTTACGGTGAATGAAATTCAAAATTGGATAATTGAAAATCATTCTTTATTCCTTCAGAAAGGAAAAATAATTGATAACAGAACTCAACCGAGATGTATATAAGGAATATCCTTTATATATATAACACATGAATAGACAACAAATCACTAATTATTCAATAACAACAACACACAATTTCATCAGATTTTATCACTTGGATAATCTCCCTGAAGAGAAATGAAATCATGTTATGAAATGGTATTTTATTTTACCCTCTCTCCAGTATGTACCCGAGTTTAGAAACACTCTGTATATATACGGTTCATTCTCGAATTCGAAAACAATCTGCACTTTTGAGCATCGTGAGGGGTACGCTTGTTTCGTTTAGTTTAGTTAACGTCTTGTTTTAAAGCAACACTAGGGCTATTTTGGGACGGACCTCAATTTTGAACCACGGTCAGTTGACGAAGATGATACCTGCTCTTCAAACTTCCACACCACCCTAGTGATAGGACGTTTGGCCCCTACGGAATTAACGTGTACTAGACCCGGTTATTCTGTTGAATCGGGTCTCGAACCTGAAACCCACAGTTCCAAAGCCGAGAGTTTACCACCAGGCCATTACGGCTCTTATTTTGCCAAATTGGGGTTAGAGATGTAGTCTATTCTTTTCAAGTATTATTTCATTGTATGTTAAAATGGTGTGATTTTCTTAATATATTAAACTAGGATTTTAATTATCAGAACTGAATTTAAAAGTATTGGTATGGAAAAACAGTTCACATGAAAGAAATTGATGGAATATATAGAAAGTTTAATTTCGATTTTCCCATCATAAATTTTTATTTCGCAATTTACTGTATGTAATTTGTTTAATTTTTGGGGAATTCTGCTGTATATGTAGAGTATATGGAATCTGCATTACGAATTAGTTAAAGAGAAATTTATAGAATTTTTTCCTTCTTTCCGAGATCAAAATGGGTTCCTTAGAGATTATCATAAAAAAATACTATTAATATTTTTATATAGACTGCAAACCAGTTCTAAACTGCCATTTCAATAATTATTTCGTTCGATTTTCAATCTTTCATTCAAGTTTTATACTCAATTTTCATTTATTGTTAACAGTATAGTTTATTAAAATTTATTGAATAGGCTAAATATATTATATTATTTGTAAATAGACCGATATATTTCAAATGTTATTTAGAAGTCATTCTATTATTTTTTAATAAAGATGAAAGCTTTCTCTTCAATCTGATTTGTTAAATCTTTGAGGTTAACTGAATAAAACTTTATAATTTCACCCGAAATGTAGCAATCAGTATTAACTGAAAATATTGTTTCATAGTATCTAATGCCACATATAACGAAGTGCAGATATAGATGGAAAGTCTAGAGTAGATCCTGAACAGGAGAATTAGAAGTTGATCACTGAGAAATAATGGCAAATACTGTCAGATTTATGAATGAGATTTTCCCAGAGGTTTATTATGAAGCTTTTAAAACTATATCAAAAAGATTTTATTATCAAAATAAGGACTAATGAACCTCAAAATTGAAAATTCTTATCATAGATTTCGAAGTATGAAAAATTGTGTAAAATGGTTAAAAAGGAAAAATTAGAAAATTAAATCACGGTCAATTAATGAGCCGAATTTGAACTTTTTATAGCCATTTTGCGTCTAATTGTTCGTGTAAACTATTTTAATAATAATTTTATAAATTAATTTTTATTTTTATTAAGGTAAGTGTTTACTTTAAATCAATTATTTGCAAGATTATGATTTCTTTTATTTAATATACTTAATGTAAGGACAATTTTTTTTTGTATAAAACCGTTAGAATTTTGTTAGAAGTCTATACTGATTTATATTTGTACAGGTTTTAAACTATTTTACATCTTTAGACTGTATTTTCTCATATTCTAATCTTTAATAGAATTTTCTTACGAAAATATATCATAAATTAAACTCTAATGTATATTTTTTGTTCAAATTTGGTATAATAGTTTCTAAATATGTTCTGCAATGCCTAAACTAAGGATTAAGTAATCCATTCATTTAAAAATATGTTATAGCTTTTTTAGTGTTTCACAATGTAAGATAAAAATTGAAAATTTAGCTTTATTTATGAATGAAATCCATATATTTAAAGAATACATAGAAATACAGGTTATATTTTATATTAGAAGTTAGATTACTTTTTAAGCTATCTGTAAAATTTTACGAAAAATCTTTTGATAAATCTCAAAACTAAGATTTTTGCTGTTTATCCAAAAAACGACCTTTTCCCTTATTTTTAAAACTCTTTGCCACTTAACTGGTATATTTTGGTTTCTAAGGTGATCTTTCAATCTTTTTTTTTTGTGCAAATAATCAAAAATAATTATTTTCGAAAGTTTTTCAAAAAAAAAAAAAATTCTTCCTGAACGTAGTCATATACCTTAACCTGAGATTTATAATTGCCACGAAATTAAAGAAAAAGTCAATATCTAAAAAAATAAATAACTGATTTGGATATCACAGTTAGGATGTTTACGCATACACAATTTCTAAAATGGAGATAGATTCTACGATACAAATTTGGAGTTTTTAAAAACATATTTTCTAATATGCAATGTAGTACAAACGCTTAAAATAGCGTGTATCTTTTTTCATTTAATTTTATTTAAAAATAAAAAAAAAAGAATTAAAAAATTAAAAATCTTAAGAAAAATATATAAAAAGGGATAAAGCTTAATTCATCTTATTGTAATAGTGATATTACTTTCGGAAAAGGGTGAGTAATCATAAGAAATAATTGATTTAAAGAAAATTTCTTATTGCTCCTTAGAAAAATAATTTCTTCCACTTATGACTATACAAAAGAATGAGAGGAAATCTTTTGTATTTGAGTTTCTTCAAGAGTGGTCTTTTCAAGTTACTTCATTCCCCTCTGTGAAAAGTGTTTTTTTACTACTTTTTCATTTCTACTTTCTCATTTTTCAATACTTGTTTGTTGCGGTAAAGATATCACGCATTCGCTCTGGTTTTATTAGATTTTTTTCCTTAGAATAGTGATTTTTATTTTCCAGATTTCTCAAGGTCTTTCTCAGTTGAGTCAATAGTTATGGAAATACCAGAGACTTGGGAAAATCGAACCTCCCAATATTTAAGACTTTTAGTCGATATTGATGTTTGAGAAGATTATATTTCTTTTATAAAGAAGAGAGTGCTCTCTATTTTACTTTTTCGTATGTTTTCAAAATAATTCTGATTTTATGTTTAGATTTTTAGTAAAGTAAAGAAAATTTAATACATATTTGTACCTATTCAATTTAGATGCTATGACCCAATTTTAAATATTATTTATATAGGGTAATTCATGAAGAAGTATACAGAAGAAGATTCAATGCATTATAAAACAAGAACAATATAAAATATTATAAGTCACCTGTAACAGAATTGTATGGCATTATTTTTAATTTTGTTACAGACATTCGCAGATGTTTTATGTGTGACCCTTTAGAAAGGGTCGCACACTTTCTTTCTGGACACTGCATACAACAAATTTACCTTAGTGGAATCTCGCAAGTGTTGCACCGTAAATTTTTGATTGTCTCATCCCCCAAAGGGAACATTGCGATTGTGCACCTTCCCAATGACATGAAATGTTGCTTCATCAATGAAAACTAAGCGATCGGTAAAACCATCATTTTCAGATTTTGCAACACCTGCATTTCGTTTCATGGAATCATTTTCAGCTTCTTCCTCAAAATTCTGCAGACGGTGGGCTTAGATATCTGCACTTCACGACCCACCCTCTGCATTAATTTTTCCGGGTTTCGTTGAATGACGAGTTCTTGCGATACAATCAGTCTTCCGGTTTATACCTTAGCACAAACAGGCCATCATTTAAAATTTTTCATGTCACTGATAGATTTATTTCCTAATTGGAACTTCTTTTCCGAATTATGATCGAAAGTGCCATTGCACAACAACTGGGTTTCGTTTTGAGCACGTTGACAGATTCATTAAAAATACTAAAAGCATGCCAAAGATTAATATTTCGTAAGTTTAGTTTAGTTATATTAACGTCCCGTTGTAAAGCAACACTAGTGCTATTTTGGGACGGACCTCGTAATTTTGAACCGCGGTGAGATGACGAGGATGACACCTGAAGTGGCACCCCCCTCTTCACGCCACACCACACCAGCGGGAGGACGTTTGGCATGACGGATTTAACGTGCAACAGACCCCCTTACAAGAAGGTTCTTTGATGGAATCGGGTCTCGAACCTGAAACCCTACGGCTCACAAGCCGAAACCTTACCACCAGACCACCGCGGCCTCTAATATTTCGTAACTATTATACGCCAATACTATTCACAGCGTTCTCTTCCTTACCCAATATCCATTATTATTGGCGGGAGATGGGGATAACATCTTCATTAGAAATTATGCGCGAAAGTTTTGGGGTGATTAGATGTCCAAGCCAACAGAAAGAGAAAAACTGAATGTACGTTCATGGATTTAATCCAGTTTAGGTACGAATCCAAAATTTTATACTAAAACGATTCAAATATCTTGATATGGTACATTGATCATTTTCACATACGCTGGAATTGTGACCTCGATAAACAGTCAACTCGAAAATTTTGTTATTGGAGCAAAAACATATGGGATTTTCATTCACCTCACTGTACTTTTAAAATACCCAGAAGAAGTTCAAATACCCATTCAGAAATATATTCATTAGCATTAAGAATTGCGAACAATCCGATAAACATTTTCGAAGAAACTGAAGCGATTAAAAATCACTAAAGTTAATTATTTCTCAATTTTTAAGTCGAAATATTATTTTCAAATTTAGTTGCACATTTAAGGTTTTCTTTTTTTCTGGAATGCATTCTGCATACATTTTCTAACACTTTCGTTTAAGTAAGAAATGAGATGAAACAATGGTTAGTTAAATATTTTTAAAATCATTAACTATTCTTTAAAATTCTGATTTAAATCTTACTAAACGATATTATTAAAATAAATGAGTGCTATTGAAATTTTATTTGAATTTAATATGTTTGTGTCGCTTTTTCAGAAATAAAATAAATCCTATTAATGATGTCGCGGAATGTTTAATTAGTTCAGTATTTATCCAGCAAAATTTATGTTCTATTCTGAACAGGACAGCAATAGTCTAGATTTTATGACTAGCAGGTCGCTGTTTTGTGACTTGAACCATAGATTCAGTTTTCTATAAGGATATTAGTTTGAGATATTTTCGAAAATTTGTGCAAGCACGGATAGCGCCATAATCGAATCTCATAATTATGAGATCCATGTTTGGCTTGAAAATTAGGAACTTTAAGTTCTATAACTATTTTGAATGATTCTTATAATTTTGAACAATGATCTGATAATTGAAAGAACGTTATCGTTCCGTAAGTCAGTAACTGCAACATTTTTTTCCACTTCCAATAGCAAAAAACATTTTAAAGCTAGTACTTAGTATATACAGAAGTCATTTTAGTCATCAGCCATTTCAGGTTATGTCTTCTTAATTTGACCACGGTTCGATATTATAGGCTTCGTGGTGCCTTTAAGTAAAAATTTATATAACTGAAATATTGTGCGATTACTTTTGGTATTATGTATAGTTAAGTGCTGCAGATCTAAGCTTTCACATCCAACAATCCAAAAAAAAAAAGATATGAAGAAATACAACACCAAAAAAAATACTGTTTGAGGATAATCTTAACTGAGGTTGGATTGTTGTGATTTTATCTATTCATGCGTTGAGATATACCGAAGAATTTTTCTCTCAATTTACACAATTCTATGCCAGTACCATTAATTTTTCTAAGTTCTTTAACATGTTCTAAAACGAAAAAAGTCACTATGAACGATAAAAGAAATATGATTTTATTCTCAGAAACATTTTTAAATAGCGTTTCGATTTAATATTTAATTACTGTACAATTTTTCATTCTACCACATCTTTCAAAAAACTGCACTGAAACATAGCCATCTTAAAATTCATAAATTGATAAAGGAGAAAAACCATCCCCAAAGCTTTCTCACATACATCCTAATAATGCTATCATGCCAGAGAACGCTTTACATTGTATTGGTGTAGAATAGCTACGAAATATCAACTTATAGCCCGTTTAGTTACGAAATATCAACTTATAGCCAATTTAGTTACGAAATATCAAATTATAGCCCATTTAGTTACGAAATATCAACTTATAGCCAATTTAGTTAGGAAATATCAACTTATAGCCAATTTAGTGTTTTTTTTAATCTAGCGAATGCTTTTTGACGAATAATCCCTAGCATGCGTTAATAGTATCCAAAAATCAAATTTGTGTCTTATGCACGTTTTCTTCAACCAAATGAAATCAAAATTTGACCCAAAACTGCACTTATAACTACAAAATATAAACCAAACTTCATTGATTTAAATCATTGTGTTTCTGAATTATTGCGTTTATATATTTCTGAAAATACAGACTGAAAGTCAATCAATCCATTATTGGATTTGGCTAAAAATCGGAATACAGATGTCTGTACAATGGATGATAAATGTTTGTACGGAATTTTATTTATCTAGTTCTTTTCGTTTCGTAGTTATCGTTTCAACTTATATTCAAATAGTCTGATGAACAGACTCCCAATTGACAGATCTTGCTCCAAATCTGATAGAAATCTACTAATTTGTTGTAAAGACGGTTTACCATTTTTCCTTCTCCAATCTCAAAATGTTTTTGTGTTTTTTCTGACACAGAAAGAGAGACGGAAACCATTCCAAAAATGTGTTTTTCGAACTCAAGGAGGTCTAAAACGTGGCAATTCATCAAAATCTCGAATTCGAATTTTTCACGATTATTATACTTTCTCTTTACTACGTATATGAGAAAGTTAAAGAAAAATTTTTTTAAAAAAAGTAAAAAATAATTTTTTTTTCTTCAGGAGAAGGGAATTTTTCTTTCTTTTTTTTTGTTTGCTATTCCGTAATCAACAGTTTATCTAGAGCACAAAATTTCTAATTACAAACTCTCAGAATGACTGATTACAAAGAAGAGTGATTGATTAATTCATCACATCTGGTATCATTTTAGTAATATTTACTTTCTTGTATCAAAATGTGCAAAGAAAAGCTATATTGAAATTGTGGTCAAATAAATAATAATAATAATAATAATAAAATGAACTCGAGATTTTGGGGAATCTCCACACATGAGACCTTCGCGAGTTCGCTAAACATTTTCTTGTATTTGTCTGTTTGTGAATATGTCTACTCAAAAATGTGCTGAGTGAACCGGATAAAATTAGAAATATTGATATTACACTTATTTGCAGATATTTATCAAAATTTGAATGAAGTCCATTCCCAGGGAGTTTCACAAGTGCGAGCGGACAAATAATTACAAAAGGCAATGCTACATGGATAAAATTTTGTCCACAGATTTAACAAATGAAGTGTAGATTTATATGAAGCTTTAATCTATATCTTTAAAAGAAGTGGCTGTCTCTCGATCAGTATTTTTGCTTGAATGTAAAATTGATTACTCCAAAAGGTAACTAATTAGATAAATGAAATTTGGCATATGATCTTATTTATAAATTGTAGTTCGATGTCATTCTTTTGTTTCAGTAGCTCGAAAAAAGGGATCTAAAATTTATATTCAGTTTTCCTTACTAATTTACGAAGCACATAATTCTCATATGCGAGATAAAAATTGGAAGTATGGACATTGTTTGCCATTACAGCGTTTCTGAAAATCAATAGTTTTACCCTTTGACTACACATTTATTTGAAAAATCCTTTGAATTTGAAGTGCATTTAATTTTTGAACATGTGAAGGCAGTAGTTTTTACGTAAGTATTAATTTATTTCTTATTATTCAGAAAATATACTTTTGCATGATATTGAGATAACTTAGGCTAATTAGAATTACAAAAACGGAAACAAATTTAAACAAATATGGAGCGTTTCTATACGTAAAATGTAATCAAAGGGTTAATTTGGAGAAGGGAGCGAGTGAAGGATTATTAGAGAACATACGAGAAAGTAAAAGGGAAACCAATTCGACTAGTTTGAGATATGAGGAAAATTTGCGGACACTCCGCATATAATAAATACTTCATTACATGGTTAAAGTATTTGAATTTTTCTTAGGTACTGCATGTAGAAAGTTTTTAAAACTAGTTGTAAATTTAACTCAGAAAATGTAAAAATTATTCTGAAGTTGGAAAGGTAAATAATGAGATAAAAAAAATATATTAGTATAAAAGAAAAACAAACAGGTTTACCAAGAAAAACAGTTTTTCTCACAAGAAACGGTAAAGAATTAAACATCAGAAATAATTTTAAGAGATCCAGAAATCTCGAAACAAACTATCGAATATATTCCAATAATTTCTTCGCCAAGTACGTCAAGGTATTTTTCTATTTTTCGAAATCGATGTCGGATAGAAGAAAGGGAACTTTCTTATAAAAAAATTCTTTTGGTCTCTGGTTTCACAAGACGGCGGAAAAATAAATAAATAAACCCGTAAAAAGATTTTTCTAACCGATTCGAGTCCGAGTCACGTCCATGGCTAATGACAACATTCTATCAGTTAAAAGAAACACGATGACCACTCTCTGACCGATGTTCGAACGATAACCTTGAGAGTTAATCCATTTAGTGGAACTGCGTCGATGCTGACGCTCAAATAATTCACTTAAGCTGTCTTATCTCCCCAGAACTTCTACTTATTTCTTTTTAGCAGGCTAAATTGAGGTATTTTCTGCTCATCGAGTCTTGGGATATGGGCTTTTGTGTGCTCATAAGCCGGTGGGAATTCCAAGAAAGGTTAGCTTGAGACATCGCGGATTCTTTTATGTATTTGATTTTTTGATATACCATCAAATAGATTCGTCTAGGCTTTGCTACCTTTTTAAAGTTTTAACCACTCGCAAATTAACAAAAATATTAAAATATTATATTTTTTTTTTTCATTTTCTTTCATGTTAATTTCGCTTTTTTTATACTTGTAAATTACTTCTCTAAAGATGGAATGCTTAATGATTTTCATAATTTCAGAATAAAATTATCAGTTAATCAATTCACTAGTGTCTAAATTTTAATATCATATGAGATTAGTAGGTTGAAATTGATTAAAAGAATCCATAATTATTACGCTAATAAACAATGGAATATTTTAAAAACTCGTTCAATTCGAGTACAAGAAAATCGTTTCATTCGCGTTCTAAAAATAGAAAATAATTATTGAGGTGAAAAAAAGCAGCGAAAGCATAAGGTTCAGAAAATAATATAATAAAAAAGTAAGCCTTTATGTATATTTTTACGTATAATATTACTTACATTTGCAGTTTATCTCATTGTAAGGGAGAGAGATTTAGAAAGATTTAATTTATACTGATATACCATGTCAATAATACTCAATATTAATAATTATTTAGTGACAAAATGGAAGATTCTAAATATATAATTTACCTTGGCAGCATCTGTATTATCATCTGAATAATTCATATATACAAAAAATAAAACATATAAAACTATTAAAATAACATAACTTTGATTTCTGTCAGAATTTAATCTTCACTTCTGTGAAAATTCTAAACATTAAATCATGAATAAGAGGTTTAAATGGAAACAAACAGGGCTAATACTTCAAGCTCGCCGATTCATATTTTTTTTTATTGAGCATTTATAAATTCCCCGTGCACCACAAAGTATCACACGGGGCTTACAGAAGTAAGTATGTAACGCATTACAAAAAGAAAAAGAAGAAAATTTAACAGTTATGAAGGATTACAGATGTCAACAATAAATTAACAGAAATTTTTGAAAGCACTAAATAAGTTGGTGAAACTCTGGAGACCAATTTATATTCGTGTCCTTGAGAGCCAGTCTTAGGATCTGTCTTCCTTTGATAAACTTGGAACATAGAAGGAGCACATGTTCAACATTTTCCTCCCCACTAATATTACAATCGCAGGAAGATGACGGAAACAAATTGAATTTGTACAAATAACTTTTAAAGTTACCATGACCAGTTAGAAATTGGGTTATTTTGTAATTAGTATAAAAATGATAGCATGACAGTCTCTTATTAATGGATGGAAGAAATTTCTTTGTTAAGCTCCCTTTATTTGAAAGGAGATATTCTTGATTCCAAGACTCCGCCATTTTTTCTCTCGTAATCTTCTTATAAAAGGATTTAGGAATATTAACGTCGATGTCGATTTTGCGCTTAGTGGCAGCTTTGGCAAGCCAATCGGCCCGCTCATTTCCATAAATGCCCGTGTGTCCACGAACAAATGCAAAAACTATTGAGATATTTTTATCTTTCAGGCTTTTAATTTGCTTTTGGATTTCAACGATTCTGTTGTTAGACGAAGAAATACACTTCAGAGAATCCAAGGATGATAGAGAATCGGTACAAATAAGATAGTCTGAGATTACACTATTTTGTTCAGCGATCCATTTGATGGCGAAGTTTAAACATAAGAGTTCAGCTACAAAAACTGTGCATTCATCACGAATTCTGAATTGAAAGTGCTCGGATTCAATACCACTTCTGAAAACCAACTCTACCATCAATTTTACTGCCATCAGTATAGCAAAGAACAGGAAAAGCATCCTTGGTTTTATCACTAAATTGAATAATATTGATAGCGGTTTTCTCTGAGGGATGAGGAAGAAAAGATGGAGACAGAATATAATCATAATTAGAGATGTAAGAAGCAGAGAGATTTTCCTTATAGGCAATATTATGAAGAATAACGATATCAATTGGAGGGAAGCCAGAAATTGCATAAACTGACTCGTAACTTATGGTACGATATCTGCGTATGACCCGCAAAAGTATTCTTCTTTGTATGCGTCGCAGATATTTAGAATTCATCTTCCTTTTAAGCGCCGCACCCCAAAAGATTCATCTTTGAACGATGGTTAATGAATACGTTATGATTATTATA
>JAPMOR010085353.1:0-14298 GCA_026543865.1 Argiope aurantia
AATAGTAAATTTTCCTTTTTTACCTGGCAATATGATATCAGGAAAACCCATCTTACGTGCAACAGCAGTTGAGGTACTAATGAGATGAGGATTTTCTTCTTTTACTTGTTTTATATCACCATGAAGAAGCTTTAAGCAAACCCACAGACCTTGTCCTTTATGTTCTTTTTGAGTAATTTCTTTCATTGTTAGAACCTTACGCAACAAATTATCAAGAAAATCTCGCTCATTACACCTTAAGTGCAAAGAAAAGAACTATTAAAGTGCATTTAACAGAAAAATATTTTAATGAATTAGAAACAATTATGAATAGGCAAAAACTAATTATTGTATAAATTAAAATAATAATTTAAAACAAAACTTACTGAACAAATGGAATAAAATATTGTTTTTCTTCATCAATATCAAGTTTTCCATTCATGATATCAGTAATTTCCATAGCTGAAAATATAATAATAATATTCAATATAAACACACACACACACACACACACACACACACACACACACACACACATACATCAAAATTTTGAACCACTTTTCAGAAACAATAATACACAAAGCTTCTTTACCAGCAACTCCAAAAGGTCTCCTTAACCCATCGGATGTTTTCCGTTGAATATGTGTAGACCGTTTATGATCATAATCTTTAAGCTCCATGGAACCTGTAAATTAATTTCATCTTCTTATAGTTGCTTAAAATAAAATAGATATACAAAACCAAATGTAAAGAAAGATTCATTGTTTTGATTCTGATACAAAGTTTATGGTCAGATTTAAATCATATTACAGTTACTATGACAATCAGTTTCATTTAGTATTGGTTCCCAATAATTGTAGAAAACTAAGAATAATAACTATACATTTCTTAAAATTAATAATTTTGTCTGTTCTTTTAAAAGTCAATTGCAAAACACAGTTTAGAAATAATCCATCTTAATAGAATCAGCACTATTTTCAAAAAATATTAGTTTTCTTGAGTGAGCATTTCAGGATAAATTTGGTTTCAGGTTTTAAGCCCATTAGGCATGAATATTCTATGGTTAAACACATGGTTAAAATGATACATATGGTTAAAATGATTGACATTAAATAGGATTAATAGTGATTCAACATTAGATATTAAAGCTGATCAATAAAATCTGAACAATGTTTAAACAAAGAAATAAAATTCTATGGATTTTAAAAATGTAAAAAGTTAGACATTTGAAGAAATTTTTGTTAATAATGAAAATGGATTTGTTTGGAAAAATTGTAAATGTTGGTGCCCGAAGTTTAGAAGGGATCTAATAATATTCCTGCAGAGTAGGCACCAACTGTATCAAAAACTCATTGGTACCTACTCTACAAATAGTAAATGAATGTAAGTGAACCTAATATGTCTTTAAAAAAAAAGGGGGGGGGTATTTGATTCCTGTTTGTTAAAAAAGGCCATAGTTGCCTGTGAGGTTTGCAGTATAAAATTTATTTTGTGTTTTAAAGGCATACTAGATCATTTGGATCATTTTGAATACAGAATTATTTTATTGCACTTTCAAATGTCAATTGATATGGTAACATTGAATTAGTTATGGATTTTCCAGCTTTGTCTGCTTCTTCATTGCTAAAAACTGCAACATGGGAAGGCACCATGTAAAGGAGTATACCAAAACAATGAAGCCTTAGTTTATTGAAAATAATATCTAAAATGCTAATGGGGAAAGTAATCAAATCTTATTCTAAGAAATAGGCAATTCTTAAGTATTTTTAGAGGAGGGGGGGGGGGCAGAACCAAGATTAAATGTGGTAGCTTTATTATAGAAGTATGCATCATAATGATATTCACTCGGTCAGCAAGAAAGTATCCAATTTTGTACAAACATAGAATATTACTTGTAATTAATGAATATTTTTCACAAATACTGGAGCAAAATTATATAAAATATTTTTCTGCAAACTTCTTATATAAAATTTGACTAGATCACTTTGATTGCTTATCAGAAATTACTTTATTATATTACAATTAGCTGTATTGAAAAAAATATATATATTATAATATAAATAAACAAATCTAGAATATAAAAGTCTGCAAATTTTAATAACAAGTAAACAAAGCTTTCTTTTTCAAAATTTCACTATGCAACTGATTCAATTGTTCAACTTTCTCACTAATAATTTTTCATAACACATTCGATTTTGTTAATGAAGAAAAGTCACAGGCTCATTCAGCTTGTTATGCAAGTATATTAATTCTACATTTGATTTCAGCACTTTCTTCTCCTCTAAAGAGGTCAAGAAATCAGATTCATTTTTTCTTTCTTTTCTTTATACCATTAGCAGTAATATCTTCAGTTCCAGTTCCTCCAAAAATAGGCAATACTTTGATTGAGATGATTTTGCTCAATTCTTTAATAAAATCTAAGGTTTACTTTTATCTTTCAAGCCTTCAATAATTCAGTGCATTTAGTTTTGCAATCTACAAAGTTAAACACACATTTTCCTGGCATATTTTAAAAAAGCTCTACACAATAAATAACATACAGAAAAAATACTTAAATAATTAATTATAGTGTCAAAATATATTAAATGTTCTATAAAGTAACTAAATATAGAAATACAACAATGAGCTGAAATTACTTTTAAAAAAAGTACTTCATTTCTGAAAATTAATATGTATTTTCTCTGAGAAAAAAGTTTTTTTCTTCCTCCCAAGGTAAAAAAAAAAAGAATCAAATCGATATAAAAATATATTTGCTGCCGTGCTATCAATACTTTCCTAAACTGATGAAAAACCCTTTTACATTGAACTAAGGAGTCATTAACATTCTAACAGAGATGAAAAATCAGATACAATTAAGAAAATAAGCACATATAATTCAGATCATCTAACATGAAGAAAATTCAGTTATTTTTAGAGAAAGAAATAAGTACTTAAATAAACACTTTTAAGGTTTGATATAAAAAAAAAATTTAGAAAAAAATAGATTTTAAGGATTTTGAATGATGTTACATACCCTGATTAAATAAAGTCAAAATAATCAAAATTGTAAAATGCTAACAAAATGTAAATAGATGATAAAAAATTTTAAGCAGCTGTTAAGAAATACGTTCTAAAGCATATGAAATAACAGGACTCTTATTAATAAAAATGAAAAAAAAATTAGAAAAGTTGGAGGACAAAATGCGGTCAAAAAAATTATGAAGATGAAGCCTAATCCAATGATATAGAACTATCTGCATAAATGGAGGAAAATATTATGAAAATGAAGTATTTAGTTAGAGAATATTTGCATGTAAACAACATCTACTATACTGGATACAGAAAAGTTTTCAAAGTGACTGTAATAATGTAGTTCTGGGAAATTCTAAGATGGGAAACTATTATCATACTCTGTAGTATAAGTTTAATGAATTTTAGTTTGATAAAAAGTATAGATATTAAAGGATTCCTTTGTCTCCTGTAATCAGATTAGAAATAAATTAAGATGATTACTTTAACGGTGACAAATTGGGTATAAAATAATTTTAAAACTGTACTGCAAGCATTTATTTTCATAAACTCATGAAAGGTTCAATATTGTGATAAACCTGTAATAGTATTTCTTCACATAATTAGACTATTGTAAGGAAGAGATATATGTAAATATTTTAATAGATGCAGAAAAAATTATTTAATTAATAATTTAATTAATAATTTCTCAAAAATGATGAAAAATGATAGTCTGGAAATTTTCATTTGATGTTCAGCCTGAAGATTATATAAATTGGAGGTAATCATACAAATAAGGACATCTTTTTACAAAATGTTGATCGCAGAATAAGCTGGCTCGTGAGTTGTTTGAGTACTATTACTGTTTTATATTCAGTGATTCATTATCTATATATATTATTAGTATTTGTAAATGTAGGGGTTTTTTTATACATTTTAATGGTGGTGTAAGTGCATGTGTGTGTATTTTCTGAAATATTCATGGAATAAAACATCATCTTCCATTATGCAACTTGCTCGATTACATTCGATGTCACTCATCCAAAGATTTTTCACAACAATATAATAACTTTTAATTAGAGATATCTTCAATATTCCTTAACAAAGTTAAAAAGCTGCATGATGGATAGAAGTTAGTTTCTAAAGTATGATTTTTCTAGTTGAATAATAATAAAAAAAAAACATGCAACCATAATCTATTTTTGAAAGTATCATAGCTTTATAACTTTTCTGTATAGAAGACATTTAATGTTGCCAGTATGTGGACACTCAAGAAAAGTGTTCACATAGTTTTCAAATGGCAATGTCAAATACTTGAATATTCACCCAACATAAAATAATTAAATAAAATATAAATATATCGACATTTTAGAAAAGAATTAAAATTAACGCTTTTTATATCATGTCAACATATTATTCAGTAATTGATACCATAAAAATATTTAGTTCTTTAAATGTCAATACATTTAAGAATAAATATTTTCTAATAAATTACACAAAAAATTCACTACATATTACTTGAAGTAGATAAATATTCTAAAATTATGAGAAAAAAAATCCATAGTATGGTTTTTATTAGTAAACTTTTGCATCTTTTATCTAATTTTAATAGAATTTCACACAGACTAAAAAATAATGTTTTTCAAAATTTTATGGATACACAGATAGATAAATATTACAAAATAATATTTTTTAAAATTATAATTAAAAATAAATTTAAATAAAGGGTGGAAACTCACCAATTCGAATTATTTGGCATATTAGAAACATTTTTTCTCGTTGTAAGTCTTTAATGCCCAAGTCCTAAAAAAGAACCCCTCTTTTCATATTAATTTTATTTAAAAAAAATATATGTAAAACTATGTATTTCTTTTGTGAAAATCTGAAAAAAAATTGACAATTATCTACAAATAAATAAATAAAAATTATGACAAAATAAGGGAAAAAGCAATAGCAAATATTAAAGTTTAAAGCATATTTACTTATTTAATATGAGTACTTTTCAACTATACTTTTTTCAGCTAAGTAAATTAAAAATCAACCTTCATAGATCAGCTAGGTAAATTAAAAATCAACCTTCATAATTTTGGAAACTTTAACCTGGCTAGACATTTCCCTCAATATATTAAACATGATTAGGTAGTGGTAAGAGTCTAACAAATTTATTGATTTCAAAATCATCAAATCATCTCTATCGAGCAAAAGTTTCAAAGAATGATTAAGGAAAAACTTACAAGCAATTTTCTAACAGATACTAATGTCTTTGACGACTAGCTGGTTCATCACAAATATTGGTTGAGTTTCAATGTTACTAAAACTTACATGTTTTTTTTTTTTTAATAATTCTTTAAACAAAAAATGTATGTTCTCTCAACAAAATGTTTTTTGTATATTACGCAGAGGCAAGCAATTTAATACATAGATTGAAAACTTTCTAACTGTCTACTCTTGATTAAAGGGAAGCTTATACTACATTATAAGAAGAGAAAGGAATCCATATTACCACATCTTTGTAGGGCAGAAAAGCAACTCTTTATTTACATATACACAGATTTAATAGAGGAAACAAGTATAATAAGCAAAACAGCAAATCGCAGTAATCTCATGCAATTTTTAAATATCAAATTCTGATAGGTATTAAAGCTATGTCAACCATGGATATTTTTAATGGAATTTCTAGCTCCATGACATTGAAGTTCTATTAAACACATAGTAGCTAGGATAATTATCGTCTAAATTCATATTATTTTTTATGATGCTATAACTTTATTTTCTAATCCCCATTTAAATCATGCATCTAATAGGCAGGATCTTTCTTGCATTCAACAATAGAGAGACTCCTGATAAAATATTTGATGAAACAATGTAAAGATCTTGAATTTCACTTCAGCAATTAAAAGTACTTTTGGAAATTATGTATTTAAAAAAATTATATGACTACCAAATTCATAACATAAGATAGATGCCTTGACTTTTAATTAACATTTTCTTTAAAAAAACACTTTAAAGTATATTTGTGCCAAACTCGACAGAACGATGACAAATGTTCTGTCCTGTAAAACCCCAATTTGCAGACAGAAACACATTCTCCTTTATTAATAGTACAAATAAGAAAAAGGAATTCTTAAATTAAGAGTCACTACCACTGTTGGCATTAGAAAAAGCACTGATATAACATGCTTCAAGCAAACTTTTTTAACACATAAGCAAACAAAAATAACATAATAACATAAACAATAAAAGAAAGAAAAGAAAAGAAAAACTGCTTATCAAATTTCATCAAAAACTTATTTAAAAAATGCATTTAACAATTTTTTTTGGTATGAATCAACAATGGGAGGCATAATTACCTGATTACAAAGTTACAAGCAGAACCAATAATTATTTCTGAATTTCATGTACACTAATGAAAACAGCTCTTTAATTTGGAGAATTCATAATACAAAACTAAACCCACTCTCATCCACTGTATTATAAATTATTTATAATGATACAGATAAGCAAAGAAGAAGCAAGCAAACATCACTTAGAAGCAAGCAAACATCACTTTTTTTTCTATAATAAGAAGTCAATTATATCTCAAAATGCATATAATGAAAATGGTCCTCCATCGTATTATGTATATACATTGTGTATCCATTTATTTAATATCTTTACAAATGTAAACTTGGTGTCACAAAAGCTGTTAACCAAAAAAGAATGTTTCAGAAGAAAAATACACACATTAATGACAAATCTGAAAAAAAAAATTCAATAATAAACAGAAATTCTGAAAAAAATTCATACTTACTGTAAATAAAACCCTTAAATTATTAAGTTGCTCAAGATCTTTTGCTAAGCCTTCTTTGCTCCATTTTACTAGGTAACTTTCACTGAAAAAAATAATAATGATGTACATTATTTTAGTACCAAATGCACACCTTATTGAATAATTTATATAAATAAAAACTTCAAACTATTAAAAAAATCTAAAATTTTACTTGCTCTAAATAATAGTACTAGAACAGAACAAAATACATATTTTTGCTTTATTTATTCTGATATTTAAATTATTATAAATATGATAATTCAAGAAAAATTAATCATCAGAATACAGATATGCTGTAACTCAATATACAGAAACACAAAGAGTTGGAAAACTACTTCCAATCTTTTTATAAACTTATAATGATGTATATTCAAATGAGCATTCATAATAATAATGAGCATAAAAAATAATGAGCATTCATAACTAATTTATAACAAAATCCTTACAACAAATACACATTTATAAAAAATGCTTCTATTAACTTTGACTAATATACAGCAGATCATTGATTTTTTTTAATCATAAATTTATATAATTAGTAACAATTCAACTATATGTTACAAGGAAATATATAAAATACATCGCTGCATAAATGTATAAGTACAATTTTTTACTGTGTAAAATAATTTTGAATATAATCCTAATGTATTTTAAAGTAAATATGACATTTAAATAAATCCTAGCTCTGTGTATCAATAATTAATATAAAGAAAGTCTATAATGTAAACAGAAGGCATAGAACAGAATTTCAGAAAATTTTCTATAGCACTAAGTTAGAAATAAATTTTATTACATTCTTTGAATTTTCAACTTGAGCAGTGAAAGACAATTAACTAAATCAAATTAGTATTAATAAAAATTTTAAATAAAAAAAATCACAAACCTTATACAACGTCCTTCTTTAGCATCGTATAAAGTCATCAGTAAATCAGCATCATCTCCAATTCTACATACAAAATTTTTTACAGTGACATAGAAGCTGTGAACATGTCTAGACAAAGACTTCTGATTTCGATTATCATCATCATCAACAGACTACAAAATAAATGCAGAAATAATATAATTACATAAAATAAAATTTCTGCCAAAGCTTTACAATTAAAAAATATATCTATCAACACATTACATAATTATAAAAAGGGAACAAATTTCTATCAGATTTTTTTTTTCTTTTGGTATTTTTATATTTTTTATTTATTTATTTGTCAAGAAATGTATAAACAGTAAATTTTGAAGTTAAAAAAAAGTTTTTAGTTTATATATGAAAAAATGAAACTACAATAATATATTGAGCAAATAAAAATATAATAATTCCACAATAACAGAATGAAAATAGTAAAACAGAACTAACATTGCTTGCCATCAACTTAATCCTTTGTGTAGCTGATTCATGAGCACGATATAAATCAATTGCACTGGTAATATCAGGATTTAACATATTGCCATGTTCATCTCTCACGACAAGATCCAAGCCTAAAATACTACAACAGAGCATAATTAGCTATACAGATATGACAAATATTTAAAAAAAAAACTAATAAGTAAATATAGTTCAAACTAATTTATTGAGTTTTTATTTGAAAAAAAAGTGTTTCTTACGCATTTCCTACATCAATCTTTGTGGTAGCTTTTTGTTTCAATTCTTTCAATTCATCCTAGATTAACAAAAGAATATAATAAAGGTTAACTTTTTAAAGACATTCTATTACCTCATAATACTTTTGAATATAATTATAAATGCGTGAAAGTTCAAAACAGAAATACATATAAAATGTTGTTTTACTTGAAAAAAAATTGGTTTACTATTATTTTTTTTTCATTACACTTTTTTATTTTTATTTTTTTTCATTACACTTTTTTTTTTTTTTTTTCATTTTCATACCTTAAATGATGAACAAAAAAATTACATAGAAAAAATTTTACAAAATTTTGGTATTAAAACAGTAATTTTTAATACTCTTAATTGAGTTTAAAATATTATTTTGAGTGAAACAATTAATAAATGAAAAATGATATTCATTAAACTTGTTCTATAAAATAGGATTATTGTAAATACAAAAATACAATAGGAATGAAACTACAGTTATACTGGTAATGTAAAACCATCATCAAATATTGAAATATTAATAGGCTCTACCTCAAAAAAAAATATATACACTAATGTCAATGTAATGTAAAAATGTAAACTTACCACCGGTAAAGTTCCCGACATAATTTTGCGACGCCATTCAATAAGCTCATACATCATGTTACGAATTACTTGAAATTCTGGCTCTCGCATCTAAAAGTAAATCATTATTTCAAAATATTGAAAATAAATATACCTCGTTATTTGTAAATCAATCCTTATTTAATTAAAAGCTGTATTATTTGAATAAATTAACTTAAATAATATATATAATTAGCAAATGAATAGAAACATGTATAAACAAAAGCATGACAGAAATATTACATATACAATAATAAATTTTTTAAACAAGCTATTTTTTTTCTACAATTTAAATAATTATTTACTTAACAAAAACCATAACCCTCTTGATTAAAAATTCATTTAAAAAAACATTCTGATAGAAGCGTATATTTGATTAAAATTACCTACAGTTGTTATCAATATCATCCTAAAAATCTTAGTTGGGAAAAATAAAAGGTCCAGTTAGTTATCAGTTAACAATTAAAAGTTAAATGATTAGTTAATTAGTTAAACATAATTCTTTTCTCAGTCTATAATGATAAATCATTTGATACTTTCCATTAGATCAGATTAAAAATAAAAAATCAAAGAGAAAAGTAAGTAAGATACTTATATATCTTACAAATACATATTAATATCAGAAACATTTGATAAATGATGGAAATACATGTCTTTCATGTAATGAATTATACATTTTCGTTATTGTAAATTTTTAAAAAAATTGCATCAATGAAAGAAAAGCATATAATTTGCACTAGAATGTATTTTTTCTAATAAATAGTGTTTCAAACATATGAATATTTGAGATACTAATAATTTAATAATAAAGGCCATTTGTTTCTAAATATGGAATTTAAACATAACATTTTCAGCTAAAATTAATTAATACAATTCATCAACTGAAATATTTCTAAATAAATGAAAAAATAACAAATGTTTAAAAAAAGTTTTGATGAGAAAAGGAAAAGATTATAAACAACAAAAAAAATGTAATATAAAAATGGCATAGTCTATTTGCTCAAATACTTTATAACATAAAAAAATAAATAATTAAATAAGATGAAAATTCTTTTGAACATTTATCTATCAATAAATTCTTAAATTACAGATTAAAACAAAATTTTACAATAAAAAATGCATGAAGGTAGAGAATCTTACAATATACAGTTGCTTCCAGATAGTGCCCCATTCTCGAATGACAGAAGTAATTTCTTGAACAATTGGAGGTTCTCTTGGAATAATGGCTTCATGAGGACTGAAGAAATAAATAATGTCTAAAATCTTATTTAATTCATAGATGCAAAAAAAAAAAAAAAGTTTCTTAAAAAAATTGAAAAAATGTAACTGTGAAAAAATGTATTTTCTTTAAAAAATATTGTATGCTCTCAAACAAACTCCTTACAGTCCATAAAACAAGGTGCTATAGAAATTATTTAACAATTTTTTCCACCTTATACAGAAAAAATACATATGATGAAATTACCAAAATAATTATCATACTAAAAGCCAGACAGTCATAGCAAGCCATTTGTTTGAAAATGGTTCATTTTAATAAAATTTCCTCATAGGGAAGAGAAGGAAATATATTCCAAAAGGGAAGGAAATATATTCCAGACCATTTACTAAGAAAGATTCGCCATTATTTAAAATGCATAAAATAAAATCAGACAATTCTTCATATAGAATAGAAAATAAAATCACAAAATCTATAATTTTCACAAAAAAAAAAAAAATCAAAATGTTTAATTTAATTAACTTTCTAAAGACAAACTCATTTAACTGATTATTTCAATCACAAATACATTAAATCATAATTTCAGTTAAACAACACTATTAGTAGATTGACTAATTGCTTACAATTGATAAAAAATTAAATAAATGAATCATACCCTGTTTTATCAACAATCGATTCTTTAACAACAACATATGATTTAGGAAAAATGCCCCATACATTCTTATTTTTTGTAGAACAACCATAAAACCAATCTGCAAGAGAAAATGAAAACATTTTAATGAATATTTTAACAAAATAAGAATGATTTTAAAAAAAATTCTAAAAAAATCAATACTTAAAGAAAATAATTCCTTTTTTAGTTTCTCATGACTTCCAACAAGTTTTTAAATTTCTACAGAAAAATAATTTTAAAAGAATTTTATAAAACACCTTATTTAAAAGAATGCTTAATTTCACCAAGACAGGATTTTAACTCATTTTATAAAAATATGCATTATATTATTTCATTAATATGTTTGTGTGGGTGTTTATTAATATACATATATCACGTCAAAATATTATTTATCTACAAAAAAAATTGAAATTTCATATCACAGTTTAAAGCAGTAGTAACTCGCCATTTCAGAAATTAGTAATACTATAAGAATATTTATAAAAGAATGACTCTTAATCCATTGCAGTTCAAATTTTTAAATACCAAAATCAGATATTAAATTTGTTGCCCTCAGGCATTGCTATATCTATCACATTCCTAAAACTTTTTTCAGAATTTTTATGGAGTTTTTTTATTTAATTTTTCAAAGATGACAAAAATCAGACACCCCATCAACAATCATATGTATCATCTTCACCATAATGTAAACAAGGGAAACAAAATAATGCATTTTTTACATTATAGCTAACAATGTTTAAAATTAATTTTATGGTGAAATCTTCACTACTACAGGATTTTTCTGCTTAGAGGCTTTTAAATGATATTCAAATCCAACATAGAGCTGAACATTAAAAATACTTTTTATGATCAATTTTTCACTCACTCTAACAGCAAAAATACAATTTATTGAAGATCTGCAATGCTCATTGTTTTTTTATGAGTACATTTTCAACTATAACTATGTATTCCTCTTAATAAGATTTACGAAAATTATCAACATAATTCTTTTTCAAAAAGAAACTCTAATAAAAGAAAATGATTTCTCAATAAACCAAATATGTTTCCACAGAAGTAATTGAAATTTATATATAGCAAATGAGGAAAAACAGAAAAGTAAAACATCGAAAGAATGAAGATGGGGAGAAAAAAAGAATAAACTGCATATGCCTAAGGTGGGTCTGGTGGAATTACAGCTCCGATATCTCTAGATTAAAAAGAAGGAAATGTGTATTAGAATCTTCAAATCAGTCTATCTGCTGGGATTTCATAAGCCGCCAGATAACTTGCAATTTTTTGCTTGCTTGGTTATTTTCTGTCTTCTCTTCACAATTTTATTGTTTTGCTTTTCTCTCAAACTCTTAAAGTGCAAAAGTTACATAAACACACACACACACACACAACTTTAAAAAACATTTTAAGAGAATATTGCAGTATTTCAATCCTAATGGAGAAGCCATCATTGATTTAGTTGGGAATCCCAATTTTGACATTTCATAATGTTTGAAATTTTATTAAAATATATATAAATTACATGTATAGCTTTGTTTCCTTCACTTTTTTTTTCCTCCAAAAATTGAGGCTTTATTCTGAAAAGTGATTACCTATTAGGAGTCAAAGTATTGTCCCTTGTGAGCCCTTACTTTTCCCCCATTTTATTGGCAACTATTAAACCCCCCCCCCCCCCAAAAAAAAATCATTGCCTCTTTTGAGATAATCCACAAATCAATCAATTTTCAGAACATCTACATAAGAGTGGGAATGATGTTAAGAGACACCATGTGCCATTGATCAAAACAAATGTTAGTCAGAAGGAATAATGTCTGAAGATCATGGTCGATGGCGTAAGAGCTGCCATTTTAGCAATTCTAAGTACACCTTGACTGCTCAAGACTGGCCGAACACTGTCATGTTAGAGGATAATTTAGTCATTTCTCACTTGGTACTGTAGCTGATTATTATTATTTAAATATCTGAAATGCATTCAGTACCAATCCCTTGTAATGATTTCCTTGGTTTCAACAGCTCATAATATATAGCATCAAGATGGTTTTACCACATGAAAAGCATAACTTTATCACTGTGAACATTCAGTACGAAGTGCTGTAACCACTCACAATATGTTCTTTCATTAAGAGCAGATTCATTATAAGTAAGAGACCATTCAATGTACCTCAGTCACAATTTTCTTCAAATAGAAGCAGAAAATTAAAATTTCCTGCAAACAACGAAAATTTGGTTTGAAAATTTACATCTTCAATCAAGAATAAATTTATGATAGAAGAATAAATTCATTAATGTAGTACTTAAATCAGACTGAAGGATCAAAAAGCTTACTGAGTAACATTTTGTCACCTATTCTGACCGCACTTATTGCTGTAGTCAATCGAAGTTTATCGAAAAATGAAAAAAGCAAAGTTTAACATCCAATGTCCATATATATATAATGCAACACACATATTTTAAAGCAGTTTCGCAGTCAAAGAGAGAAAATATTTTTGAAAATTTTAGAACTTTGCTTTATTCCATCCCAGGAGGCATAATTTATGTACAAGTTAGAAACGACGATGAAATTGAAGTCTGTTCACTTTGTGATATAAACACAAAAGAGAGCAAAATATTTGTTTAGTGGTTTTATACTACGAGATTCTGATAGGAATTTCTTTGACACATGTCAATTTAGGTAAGGGAATTTAGGCATCTTTTAAAAGAATTTGCTTAGAATGACATATTTTTATCCCTTCACCTGGTGCATGTGAAAGTACTGATTAAACAATTTTACAGAGCTCATTTAACATTAATTAAATTAAAAAAAGTGCAATCTGATCAGGAAATAAGAAACCACTTTAGAATGAAGTTAATATGGGATAAATTAATATAAAAGTTTGGAAACTAATAAGGACTTAAATTAGTTTTAAAATATCATTACAAATATATAGAAAGATAATCCAAACTACTGGTCTGAATACAAGCAGCCTAATTTCATACATGAAATTATATAAATTTATTTATTATTACTCTGTGGTGGTAACTTCATTAAGTCAGATAACAACCTCCGGACTGGAGTGATCACTTTTTGTCTAGTGGTTATGTTACTCGGCTATGAACCCTAACTTTGCGAGTTCGAACCTCAAAACAAGCACATTGGTGACTTGGACGTGATTACTTTGGGTTGCATTTTAAAATAATTATAATATAAAAATGGATACATTTTCATTTTGAAAGTCTGTAAGAATATGATAATATTCTTAATAACTACCTTTATTAAAAATAAAACAATCTAGTCTATTAAATGCTAACTGTTCATTACTTTATCACCAGAAGACATAATAGAAAAACTATAAAAATATATAAAAAAAATTATTCTTATATCTATTTTATTTGTATTTAACTAAACATTTGAATATACATAAATCATAGATTGAAATTGATATGAATCATGAAAA